>WNWK01032394.1:0-21927 GCA_009830355.1 Cherax destructor
GGTAGAACAATATCCGCGTTGGACGGGTACACTGCTCCTGTAGAATCTCAATTCCAACAGTATTAACCCTCCTCCTGTAGCCCTCCGCCATGACAGTGAAAATAAAATTTCACGATGCGGCACCAGAGGTCACGACGAGCACCGCACACAACCAGGGCTGGGCGTTGAATGTAGGTAGAACAATCAATATGCACATGAGTAAAAGGTGATAAAACAAATACTAGGGTAGTATAACAATAGGTTAGACAAATATTTCAACACAAGCACATCGTAGATGTGGAACACTCCTACAGGCCTTCGATATTTCAACCTCCAGCAGAAATATTTGTCAACCTATTGTTATACTACCCTAGTATTTGTTTTATCACCTTTACTCATGTCATATTGATTGTTCTACTATATTACTACTACTACTACTAATATCACTACTACTCCACCACTAGTATTTCACCTCCTTTGAGAGTATATATAACCCACTATGTCCATTATCGCTTGTAACGGCGAAAGCTCCTGGAGCGAAACGTTGCCACAATAAAATGTCACATTAGTTGCATTTGTGTCCTTTTACTTAACATATCACCATCATGTTAGACCAACACTATCACCACCATGTAGTACCAACACCATCACCACCATGAAGCACCAACACTATCACCACCATGTTGCACCAATACTATCACCACCATGTAGCACCAACACTATCACCACCATGTAGCACCAACACTATCACCACCATGTAGCACCAACACTATCACCACCATGTAGCACCAACACTATCACCACCATGTTGCACCAACACTATCACCACCATGTAGCACCAACACTATCACCACCATGTAGCACCAACACTATCACCACCATGTAGCACCAACACTATCACCACCATGTAGCTCCAACACTATCACCACCATGTTGCACCAACACTATCACCACCATGTTGCACCAACACTATCACCACCATGTAGCACCAACACTATCACCACCATGTAGCACCAACACTATCACCACCATGTTACACCAACACAATCACCACCATGTTCGCCAACACATCCCACCATGTTGCACCAACACTATCACCACCTGTGCACCAACACTATCACCTCCATGGTGCACCAACACCATTACCACAATGTTGCACCAACACTATCACCACCATGTTGCACCAACACCATCACTACCATGTTATGCCAACACCTTCACCACCATGTTGCACCAAGACCATCGCCACCATGTTGCACCAACACTATCACCACCATGTAACACCAACACTATCACTATCATGTTACACCAACACTATCACCACCACGTTGTACCAACACTATCACCACCATGTAGCACCAACACTATCACCACCATGTAGCACCAACACTATCACCATCATGTTAGACCAACACTATCACCACCATGTAGTACCAACACTATCACCACCATGAAGCACCAACACTATCACCACCATGTTGCACCAATACTATCACCATATGTGACAAACACTATCACCACCATGTAGACCAACACTATCACCACCATGTAGCACCAACACTATCACACATCATGTAGCTCCAACACTATCACCACCATGTAGCTCCAACACTATCACCACCATGTTGCACCAACACTATCACCACCATGTAGCACCAACACTATCACCACCATGTTGCACCAACACTCTCACCACCATGTAGCACCAACACTATCACCACCATGTAGCACCAATACTATCACCACCATGTTGCACCAACACTATCACCACCATGTAGCACCAACACTATCACCACCATGTAGCACCAACACTATCACCACCATGTTACACCAACACAATCACCCCAATGTTAAGCCAACACCATCACCACCATGTTGCACCAACACTATCACCACCATGTAGCACCAACACTATCACTACCATGTTGCACCAACACCATTACCACAATGTTGGACCAACACTATCACCACCATGTAGCACCAACACTATCACCACCATGTAGAACCAACACTATCACCACCATGTAGCACCAACACTATCACCATCATGTTAGACCAACACTATCACCACCATGTAGTACCAACACTATCACCACCATGAAGCACCAACACTATCACCACCATGTTGCACCAACACTATCACCACCACGTTGCACCAACACTATCACCACCATGTTGCACCAATACTATCACCACCATGTAGTACCAACACTATCACCACCATGTAGCACCAACACTATCACCACCATGTAGCACCAACACTATCACCACCATGTAGCACCAACACTATCACCACCATGTAGCACCAACACTATCACCACCATGTTGCACCAACACTATCACTACCACGTTGCACCAATACTATCACCACCATGTTGCACCAATACTATCACCACCATGTAGTACCAACACTATCACCACCATGTAGCACCAACACTATCACCACCATGTAGCACCAACACTATCACCACCATGTAGCACCAACACTATCACCACCATGTAGCACCAACACTATCACCACCATGTAGCACCAACACTATCACCACCATGTAGCACCAACACTATCACCATCATGTTAGACCAACACTATCATTACCATGTAGTACCAACACTATCACCACCATGAAGCACCAACACTATCACCACCATGTTGCACCAATACTATCACCACCATGTTGCATCAATACTATCACCACCATGTTGCACCAACACTATCACCACCATGTAGCACCAACACTATCACTACCATGGTGCACCAACACCATTACCACAATGTTGCACCAACACTATCACCACCATGTTGCACCAACACCATCACCACCATGTTATGCCAACACCTTCACCACCATGTTGCACCAACACCATCATCACCATGTTGCATTAATACCATCACCACCATGTTGTACCAACATTATCACCCCCATGTTACACCAACACCAACATCTTGCACCAACACCATCACCACCATGTTGCACCAACACCACCATGTTGCACCAACACCACCATGTTGCACCAACACCACCATGTTGCACCAACACCACCATGTTGCACCAACACCACCATGTTGCACCAACACCACCATGTTGCACCAACACCATCACCACCATGTTGCACCAACACTTCACTATCATGTCACACCAACACCACCATGTTGCACCAACACTTCACCACCATGTTACACAAACACCATCACCACCATGTTACACAAACACCATCACCAACATGTTACACAAACACCATCACCACCATGTTACACAAACACCATCACCACCATGTTACACCAACACTATCACCACCATGTTACACCAACACTATCACCACCATGTTACACCAACACTATCACCACCATGTTACACGAACACCATCACCACTATGTTACATCAACACCATCACCACCATGTTACACCAACACCATCACCACCATGTTACACCAACACCATCACCACCATGTTACACCAACATCATCATCATCATCATGTTACATAAACACCAACATCTTGCACCAACATCTTTTACCAACATCATCACTAACATTTTGCCCCAACACCATCATTTACTCATCATAAATGCCATCATCGCCAACACCATCACCACCATTTCCATTATCCTCGACTTCATGCACCAACACCATCGTCACCAATATCTTGCCCCAACATCACTTTCACCAACAACACCGTCACCACCATCTTGCTCCAACATAACCATGACATGTACGTGGTGGAACAGCAGAGAGGAGCAAGCTCAGTGTGAGGGGTCACGAGATCATCTGTGGGACCACAAGACGTGCAAGTGTCTGTGTTCCAAGCCGGGCAGCCAGGACTGTTCCTCTGGTCGCACCTTCAACCATGACACCTGCAAGTCAGTTACTTTGATACCTTCATTATGTACCCACATATCTGTCCTGTATAGGTTGTCACTCCTACTAATCCTGTGGGAGGCAGCTACCCCTACCCATAGTATGGGAGGCAGTTACCACTACCCATCGTGTAGAGGCAGTTACTCTACCCATCCTGTGGGAGGCAGTCATCCAAAAAAAGTCCTATTTTAAGTAGTCACTCTAAAGCCACCCCATGGGAGGTAGTCACCCATAATTAGTCTGTAGCAGGTAGTCACTCACACTCTTCAATAGACACTCCATGAGAGTTAGCCATCCCATACCTATTCTTTTAGGGGTTGTTATCTAATACCTATCCTGAGGGGTTTGCTATCCAAAAAGTGTCCTGTGAACGTTAGTCACCGTCATCCTATACCAGTCTTCAGAGCGGGAGGAGAGTTCACCCTGTACCCATTCTTCTGGAAGTAGCAATCCCAAACTCATCCATTGTGAGGTATTCACCCCATACCCTTCCTCACTCCATACCCATCCAGTGTGAGGTTAGTAACCTCATACTCGGTATGAGGTAGCCTCTCATACCCATCTTGTGTGAGATAGTAACCTCATACTCTGTAGGAGGTAGCCTGTCTTACCCATCCCATGTGATATTAGTAACCTCATTTTCTGTATGAGATAGCCTGTCTTACCCATCCCATGTGATGTTAGTAACCTCATTTTCTGTAGGAGGTAGCCTGTCTTACCCATCCCATCCTCTTTAAGGGGGGCTCCTTGTCGTGGTAAAGAGGCTATCGGTCTGAGGAATTGGACCTCTTGGTCTTCTTCCTCAGACCGAACCTAATTACCCCCCAATTCCCCCTCCCCCTCCCTTTTCCCATCTTCCCCATCCTCCCTTTTCCCATCTTCCCCATCCTCCCTTTTCCCTTTCCTCCTCCTCCTCCTCCTCATCCCTTCCTTATTTCCTTCCCAGTTTTACCCTGGGAGCTTCTCTCCTCAGGCATTCTAGTTCCTAGGTAGGGGGAAGGGTATCGTAGTCCATCCCATTCCCTTGAGGTCCTTGGCGGTGGTGTAGTTTGCCGTGGAATCTGGATCGCCTGGGATGTCCCGATCCTCTCCGGTCACCGGGGTGGCTTTGGGTATCTTTCGGGCGACAGGTGTATCTCTGGAGGCCACCTTTCGGATTCCGGGGGTGGTGGCCGAAGGCGGTATGCTTTGTGGCGGATATCCGGCCGCCCTCTCTTTTGTCCGCCGAGATGGCTCGGTGGATGTGAGGTTGCTATCCCGGATTGCTGGTTTACTGGCATGAAGGGTAGGGTATGGCACGGGTTCCATGCAGCATCTGCACTACTTGCGGTGTTGAGGTCCTCTTGGGCACGGAGGATTTGCGCTCCCTTTCATTCCTCCTAGGACCTATTCCTCCACGTTCCCCCTTTTTTATTCTTTTTTTATTTTTATTTTATTTTCTTCTTTCTTTTTTTCTTAAAAATAAAAAGAAAGAAGTAACTCCATGACTGACCCAATCCATGAACCCACTACCCCCGGGCCCCTTCCTGATACCGCACCCAGTACTGACCCTGCCTCGTTAACGGACAACTCATGACACACACACCCACACTATAAAGAGAGGGCTTACGACGACGTTTCGGCCCGACTTGGACCATTTACAAAGTCACACTAACACACAGAGACAGAGGAAGGGTATTTATAGGCAGTGTTATAGGGTGTGTTAGTGTGACTTTGTAAATGGTCCAAGTCGGGCCGAAACGTCGTCGTAAGCTCCTCTCTTTTATATGTGCGGGTTGTGTGTGTATTGTTCCAGTCACGGTATTGTGCCTTTTTTATTATTTAACGGACAACTCTTTGGACACCTCTCATGCCCCTGTACCTCTTGCTGGTGCCGGTTCGTCACCTGCTTCAGGTACCAGGGTCCCGACTGGCCCTTTCGATACGTCTGACCTTCGCTCTTCTCTGACCTTGATTCTGGCTTCTCCCTCGACAGTGCGGCAATTCTCGAATCGCTCGCCCGTCTCCCATCGGACCACCCCGGTCACACCCAAACGACCAAGACCCACACGACGATTCGACGCTTCCTCTCGTTCATCTCAGAAACGACCAGCTCGTCACTCACTTCCCTTAAACTCTCTATTTCAAACTACACAATGGACAAAGTTTTTTACTCTGCGACCAACTTCTCCTAATACCTATCTTTCAGACCATAGTACAGTGGACCCTCGGTTAACGAATACCCCGGAAATCGTGCAATTATGTAAGTATAATTTTGTAAGTTCTTGTGGAAGTGTATTTTTGGGGGTCTGAAATAGACTAACCTACGTGAAATTTTTCCTTAATTGAGTAAATTCGTTCGGTAATGGCACTTGAGCAGACTTCAGGAGTGAAGTTTTTACGAAACTCGGGGGTCCACTGGTAAAGCTCTACTACGCCATGTTGGTAAAGACATCTCATTTCACGCTCTCAAGAGCGGCACTCGCATCATCACGGTCCAGAATGCTGGCCAAGCTTGCGATCTTTCTCTTCTTACAACAATAGATTCTGCTCCTGTTACTATTGACAAGCACCATTCCCTCAATTCTTGTTGTGGTTCTGTCATTTTGCCCCACACCATTGTCCAACGGAATTTCCAGACATGTGGTGATGACATTTTGAGCAGCCTGAGCTCCAAGAACTCCTATCCTTAAAGTTGACACTTTTGTCCCCCCTGCCAATAAGCGAAGACGTTATCCTTGCAATATAGCTCGTTTAACATTTGACTGCCGTGAACTACCCACCTTCGGTTTACATTGCAGGTCAACGTTTCCCAAGTCCAAAGGTGACCCCTACACCTAAACAGTGTAGAAACTGCTGGCGTTTTGGTCATCCAGCGAAATATTGCAGGTCCATGGCCGAATGCCCAGTCTGTGGTGCTGACGACCATGCCAGTTCTTCTTGTACTCTCCCTCCCTCTTGCCTTAACTGTCATGAGGCACATCCATCATATTCTCACCGTTGTCAGGTTTACCTGAATGAGCTGGAAATCCGTTGTCTCAAAGGGCGGAAGGCTTCTCATATGCTATGGCCGTCTCTCATCTACGCTTCAAGGGAGAATAACAAACTTCATTCTATTAAACCGATTATAGGTTTCTGGCCTTCTTCTTGTCACCAATGTCGGGGTTGGGAGACCCCCTCTCCCGTCTTCGCTTCGACCACACTCGTCTTACTCACGGGTATCTCATGGAGAGGCCCCCTCCCCTCTCTGGAGCATTGTCAGGTTCCAGTGTCTGTTCGACATATTCTGTTGGACTGCCCTCTATCAACGAGCACGCAGATTTACCTCTAACGGCGTCTTCGCTCTGCGGCCCTTTCTTTACCTTCCCTTCTTGCTGATGGACCCTCCTTTAACCCTGACTCTCGTTGATTTTTTGACAGAAACTGACTTACTACACAAACTCTGAAGATTATACCTTTAGCACCTCCCTCAGCCCCTTCTACCTCGATCTCATGCTACCCTCTTTCCCTACACTGTCCACTGTCCTGCTGCACTCTATACCCTACTAATCATACATCTCCCTCTTACAACCCATTCTCCCTGCATCCTGCAATAACCTGTAGTGCTGTATGACCCCTGTGGTTTAGCGCTTCTATTTGATTATAATAATAATATTCAGCGGCCTCTCCTGCTACTCTCTCTAGCCTTAATCCCATCTATCACCAGGGATTACATTTATGCCTCGGTGCTTTTCACTCTTCACCGGTCGAGTGCCTCTATGCAGAAGCGAATATTCCATCCTTGTCCAATTGCCGTGATGCTCATTGCCTTCGCTATTATGTTTGCTCTCATGACCTCCACAATCCTTCCATATACAGTGGTACCTCGGTTAACGATGGTCCCCAAACTCGCCCTTTTATGTAAGTTTATTTTTTTAAATGCTTTTGTAAGTGTATTTTTGGGGGTCTAAAAGGACTAGTCTATTTTACATTATTCCTTATGGGGATTAATTCGTTTGGTAATGGCACTTGAACAGCATTCTAGAAAGAAAAAATATCATTAACCGAGGTATCACTGTATGTATAGGATAATAACTGATGTTAGTAGACGTTCTTTATTTGTTGGTCGCCCCTGTTTACTTCGTCCCTTTTCTCTTCGCTTACTTCGCTCTTGTCTTCTCTTCAGTTACCACCTTTCTATGTTCATGTAGCATCTCCCTTTTCCCTACCCCCTTGGGAAGTTCAGCTGTTCATGTCTGTTCTTTCCCCCTGCCATGCGCGGAAAGCCCAACTGCCTCGGCAGCTCTCGCTCTCTTTTTTTAGACTCCCTTCCCCTCTCATTCTCATGTCATTACAGTGTACCCCTGATGGTCCTAAGTCTTCTGACGGCGTCCGATTCGCAGCAGTGTTTCCGGACAGTGTCGTGTGAGGGCATTTATTATCTGGGGCTAGCATTTTTACTGCTGAATTGTATGCCATTCTGTAGCCCTTATCCGTATTGCATCTATGCCTGTGTCACCATTTGTAGTCGTTTCAGACTCTAGTTCTTTACAGGCTATACGAAAATTTGATACACCTCACCCCTAGTTCTTCATATCCAACTTTGTTTACACCATATCTCTAGGAAGTACAAAGATATTGTTTTTGTTGGGTCCCTGGTCATGTTGACGTATAAGGCAATGAGCAGGCAGACACTGCTGCGTGGTCAGCAGTACATTATCTCCCAGTTTCATGTAGAGGTGTTCCATTCACAAACTATTTTGCTGTCATTGCTACCCACCTTTGCACCCGTTGGCAGCAACGTTGGTCTGACCTGCTAAATAACAAACTTCATTCTATTAAGCCAGTACAGTGGACCCCAAGTACGAGCAAAATTCATTCAGAAGCCTGCTCAAGTGCCATTACGAGCAATTTACTCTTAAGAAATAATGTCAAAGTAGGTTAGTCCATTTCAGACCCCCAAAAATACACTTACAAAAGCACTTTCAATATTATACTTACATAGTGTACGATTTCTGGGGTGCTCGTTATTCGGGGGTCCACTGTATAGGTTTCTGACCTTCTTGTCACCAATGTCGAGGTTGGGAGACTCACTTTCCACGTCTTCGCATAGGCCACACTCATCTTACTCATGGGTATCTCATGGAGAGGCTCCTGTCCCACTCTTAGAGCATTGTCAGGTTCCAGTGTCTGTTTTCCATATTCTGTTTGACTGCCCACTCTATCAATGAGCAAGCAGAATTTACCTCCAACGTTGTCTTTGCTCTGCTGCTCTTTCTTTACCTTCCCTTCTTGCTGATGGGCCCTTCTTTAACCTGACTCTCTCATTGACTTTTTGACAACAACTGACTTACTACACAAACTCTGAAGATTATGCCTCTATGCACTTCCCTCAGTCTCTTCTACCTCAATCTCTTGCTACCCTCTATCCCTGCACTATCCACTGCCCTGCTGCACTCCATAACCTACTAATCATCCCTCTCTCTCTTACAACCCATTCTCCCTGCATCCTGCCCTGCCCTGCTGTGCTGTATGTCTTCCTTGAGTATCGTAAAATTCGAAAATCGTGAACTTTTCGTCAAAATATTGGCTTGATTTTCGTGATTTGGCTTAAAATCGGCGATCGTATGAAACGCGTCTGAGCGGCCTCCCAGCCACTGCGGGCACTCAAACACCATTCAGCGTCAGTCTGGCATTGTATCTCGGCGGTGCGATCACCTCACTCGTTCCTACGATATATTTCTTAATATTTCATTTGTTTTAGTGCTTGCAACTGCTAAATATAAGCCACCATGGGCCCAAAGAAAGCTCCTAGTGCCAGCCCTTTGGAAAAAGAAAGTGAAACGAGATTGAAGTTAAGAAAGAGATCATAGAAAAATATGAAAGTGGAGTGCGTGTGGCGGAGCTCTCCAGGATATATGGGAAGGGCCATTCAACCATCATTTCCATTGTGTTGAAGAAAAAGGAAATCAAGGAAGCTGATGGTGCAAAAGGGTGAATATAATAACAAAAGAGATGTAAAATAATCGAAGAATTTGGGAAGTTGTTACTTTTGTGGATCAGACAAAGAGAGTTAGCAAGAGATAGTGTTACGCAGTCAATAATTTGCGAAAAGGCAAGGCAGTTGCATGACAATCTTGTAAAGAAAACTCCTGGAACAAGTGCTGATCTAGGTGAATTCAAGGCCAGCAAAGGCTGGTTCAAAAATTTCAAGAAGTGAAGTGCCATACACAATGTTGTAAGGCATGGAGAGGCTACAAGTTCTGACAAATGTGTGGCTGAAAAATATGTTCAGGAATTCAAGGAGTACAAAGAGGCTGAACAATTAAAAGCCCCAACAAGTGTTCAATTGTGACGAAACAGGCCTCTTTTGGAAAGAATGCCAAGAGGACCTACATCACGAAGGAGGAAAATGCACTGCCAGGACACAAGCCTATGAAAGACAGGCTAACTCTCATGTGTGGTAATGCTAGTGGGGATTTCAAAGTGAAGCCTTTACTGGTGTATCACTCTGAAAATCCCAGTGTTCAAGAAAACAGTGTCACCAAGGCTAATTTGTGTGTGATGTGGAAGGCTAACAGTAAGGCATGGGTCACAGGGAAATTTTCCTTGATTGGTTCAATGAAGTGTTTGGCCCCAGTGTGAAGAAATACCTCCTGAAAATAAATTGCCACTTAAGTGCCTCCTGGTAATGGACAATGCTCCTTCTCATCCTCGAGACTTGGAAGAGCAAATGGTGAAGGATTTTAAGTCCATCAACGTGAAGTTCTTGCCCCTAATACCACTCCCCTCCTCCAGCCCATTGACCAGCAGGTCATTTCAAACTTCAAAAAACTCTTCACCAAAGCAATGTTTCAAAGGTGCTTTGATATAACCTCAGACTCTGAATTGACCCTAAGAGAGTTCTGGAAAGATCACTTCAATATCCTCCCTTGCATATGCCTTATAGGTAAGGCTTGACAGGAAGTGACTTCCAGGACGATGAACCCCTTGGAGAAAATTGTGGCCAGATTGTGTCACTCGACAAATATTTTGAAGGGTTTGAGGTTGGCCCTGACATCCCTATGCCAGTTGTGGAACTGTTGTGGCATTGAGGACGTCCCAAAGGGTTGGAGGTTAGTGGTGACGATGTGAAAGAGTTGGTGGAGGACCACAATGAAAAGCTAACCCCTACAGAGCTGCAAAAGCTTCACCTGCAACAGCAACAGACCACAGCTCAGGAAATTGTTTCAGAGGAGGAGGAAGGGAGAGGGGAAAAAGTTGCTTTCTTCAGAGATTAAGGAGATGTGTGCAATGTGGACTAGGATGGAAAGATTTGTGGAGGAGCATCACCCTGACAAAGCTGTTGCAGGCCGTGTATGCGACATGTTCAATGACAATGTCTGGAGACCTGGAGTTTACCTGGAGAGTCACAGGGGTCAACGTCCCTGCAGCCCAGTCTGTGACCAGGCCTCATGTTGGATCAGGGCCTGATAGCCAGGCTGTTACTGCTGGCCACACAGTCAATGTACGAACCACAGCCTGGCTGGTCAGGTACCGACTTTAGGTGTCTGTCCAGTGCCTGCTTGAAGACAGCTAGGGTTTATTGGTAATCCCCCTTATGTATGCTGGGAGGCAGTTGAACAGTCTTGGGCCCTGACACTTATTGTGTTGTCTCTCAAACTGCTAGTGGCACCCTGCTTTCATTGGGGGATGTTACATCGTCTGCCGAGTCTTTTGCTTTGTAGGGAGTGACTCTTGTGTCAAGTTTGGTACTAATCCTCTAGAATTTTCCAAGTGTATATAATAATGTATCTCTCCCGCCTGCATTCTAGGGAGTACAGGTTTAGGAACTTCAAGCGTTCCCCAGTAATTGAGGTGGTTATCGCAGTTATGCATGCCATGAAGGTTCTCTGCACATTTTCTAGGTCACAATTTCACCTGCCTTGAAAGGGTGCAGTTAGTGTCTAAGCAATATTCCAGCCTAGATAGAACAAGCGACCTGAAAAGTGTCAATATGGGCTTGGCATCCTGGTTTTGAAGGTTCTCATTATCCATCCTGTCTTTTTTCTAGCAATACGATTGCTACAGTGTTATGGTCCTTGAAGGTGAATCCTCTGACATGGTGGACATTGTCATGCAGATTTGGGTGTCATCTGCAAAGGAAGGCACTGACACTGTGGCTTATATCCCGGTCTATGCCCGATGTAAGAGGATGAGGAACAAGATGAGGCGAGTACTGTTGCCTTGTGGGAACAGCTTTTCCCATAGCGCCTCAGACTTTACTCTGTTCACTACTACTCTTTGTGTTCTATTTGTTGGGAAATTATAGATCCATCTACCAACTTTTCCTGTTATTCCTTTATCATGCTTTTTGTGTGCTATTACACCATGGTAAAAACTTGTCAAAGGCTTTTGCAAAGTCTTTGTATATAACATCTGCATTCTGTTTGTCTTCTAGGCACACAGGACCTTATCGTAGTGGTCCAGTAGTTGGGACATACAGGAGCGACCTGCTCTAAACCCATGCTGCCCTGGGTTGTGTAACTGATGGGTATCTAGATGAGTGGCAATCTTGCTTCTTAGAACCCTTTCAAAGATTTTATGATATGGGACGTTACCCTATTAGTCTGTAGTTCTTTGCTATTGCTTTACTGCCCCTTTGTGGAGTGGGGCTATGTCTGTTGTTTTTAGTAACTGCTGGACGACCTCAGTGTCCATGCTCTCTCTCCATAGGATGTTAAAAGCACGTGATAGGGGCTTCTTGCAGTTCTTGATGAACACAGAGTTCCATGAGTCTGGACCTGGAGCGGAGTGCATGGGCATGTCATTTATCATCTTTTCGAAGTCATTTTGCATCAGGGTAATGTCAGATAGGCTTGCGTCTATCAAGTTCTGTGGCACTCTCATTAAAAATTAATTTAGGTCTTTGACTTTCAGTCTGGTTAGCAGCTCTCTAAAAGCTGAGTCATACTGGGACTTTAGTAGCTCACTCATTTCCTTGCTGTCATCTGTGTAGGACCCATCCCATTTAAGTAGGGGCCCAATACTGGATGTTGTTCTCAACTTTGATTTGGCATAAGAAAAGAAATACTTTGGGTTTCTTTATTGATTCCTGTAAGATTCCTTTAGTTTTAGTTCGATGTTTGCTATTTCTCTGACCAATGTCTCCCTACGTATTTCAGATATATTGGCCTCTTGTAGCCGCTCCGTTATTCTTTGCCTTCGCCTATATAGGGAGCGCCTCTCTCTTTCTAGTTTACATCTTCTCCTCCTTTTCCTTAAGGGAATTTGCCTTGAGCAAACCTCAAGTGCCACAGAGTTAATTTGTTCTAGACATAGGTTAGGATCCGTGATGCTTAGGCTATCTTCCCAGTTTATATAATTTAGGACTTGGTTTACTTGGTCTCGCCTTATGTTTTTGTTATTGAAGTTGAATTTGAGAAGGCTCCTCGCGACTGATCACATTTTGTTGGTCTGGGGCCCCGCATACATGTCTGGACCTCTATTATGTTGTGATCTGAGTACAGTGGACCCTGGTTTCGTTGAAAATTCATTCAGAATGCTGTTTGAGTGCCATTGCACGAACGATTTGTTCCCATAAGGACAATTGTAAATTGGATTAGTCATTTCTGACCGCCAAAAATACACTTACAAAAATTCATTTACATAATTGTTCGAGTTTGGAAGTGAACGAAAACCGAGGTCCACTGTATATTGTTTTTGATATGATGACATTTTGTATCAGATCATCATTGTTAGTGAAGATGAGGTCAGCGTATTCTCCAATCTTGTAGGCTCTATTATTTGCTGGTTTAAGGTGAATTTGGTGCAGAGATTTAAAAGCTTGTGTGTGTGCGAGTTTTCATCTGAGCTGCCTCCTGGTGTTATCTCTGTCCACATTTTAGGTGCCTTAGGTTGAAATCCCCAGGAGCAAGATGTTGGGGGCAGGAGCTGGAAGGTTTTCCATACAGTGGTCAATTTTCAGAAGCTGTTCCTGGAATTGTTGGGGACGTTGCATCCGGAGGCATGTGTGTATACAGCTACGAGGACCAGGTTTTGATTCTCGATCTTTACTGCTAAAACTTCAACTACATCATTTGAGGCATTTAGTAGTTCTGAGCATTTAAGTGACTCTGTGATATACAGGCCAACTTTCCCCCATTTGCCTGTTCACTCTGTCACATCTGTATAGGTTGTAGCCCAGGATCCATATTTCATTGTCCAAGTGATCCTTTATGTGGTCTCTGTGAAAGCCGCAAGCATATTTTAGGGACATTTTAAAGACCCACCAGAAACAAACCTTTCTGGACAGTTATTTTGTAAGACAGAGGTCCAGTGACTCTCAACCTGGTTCTAGTGGCATTAAAAATCAAAGAAGGGAACCCCAAAAAGGACTTGGTACCTGAAGTGTTAATGGCAACTCCTCCTCTCCCCTCCTCCCGTCTTTCACACATGAACAACTCTTCAATAAAGGTAAGTGTCATGGTTTTCCTGGTTAATTCTTCATATGTCATTGTTTTCTGTGTAATTAAATGTACATATTTAATGTGAAAAAAAAAAATTTTTAATACTTTTTGGGTGTCAGGACGGATTAATTTGATTTACATTATTTCTTATGGGAAAATGGTTTTGAAAATAGTGAATTTTGAATTTCGGCAGACTCTCTGAAACGGATTAATCATGATTTTCAAGGGTCCACTGTATAATAATAATGTTCCATAACAAACTTCACTCTGTTAAACCGAGTACAGTGTATAATGATGTCTTATTTGGCGTTTCTTGGAGCGTGGTTGAAATGATAAGACTCGGAGGCTTCTTACTTTATTTGTAATAAAGGTGCGAGTAACAGGCTGCGTGTCTGTGGCCATGGCCAAGGGCCATGCCTTGCAGAGGGGACGAGTTAGGCCTGTTGACTGACTGAAGTTTGGGCGCCAAGTGAGGGAGAGGCAGGGGTGAGGCAGACTCACATGGGTATGCCTACAGGCTTGCCCTCTGGCGGAAACTATGGAAACTAGCATGGCACGAAATATGAACTCAGCTGGCAGACAGCATGGGCTGTCTATGCAGACAGTCAGGCTGTCTACATCGCTCGGTCACGCACCCATGGTCGTCCCGACCATGAATGGCATTAAAAAAAACTCGGGTCTCTCTCTCGCAAGAACAGGTCACAGAACACGAAAGAAAAATACATATATACATAAACATATGGACATAGAAAAAAAAACTTCCTCCAGAGAGGGAAGAAAAAAAAGGTGTGCTTCGTGGTCTAAGGCAGTGAGCGTCGATGCAGCACTGCACGCCTTCCTGCGTCTGGATACATTCTGCAACACGGGAGACAGCTGCGGCTGAGCTGTGACATAACAGGTTACGGTCTCCTCTGGGAGGTGAAGCAGCGTCGTCAGTAGTCGCTGCAGGACAGGACTGGCAAGCGACTCAGGACATTCCTCGACTGGTACTGTCGCTGGAGCTGTCGCTGCTGGCGAGTGTGGAGTGAGTCGTGACAGGGACGACTCGGCGAAACATCTGGAGGTCGTAACAGCATACACCATACTGCAGTGAGTGGGCTAGCAGTCAAAGTGACATCAACTTTGTGCAGGCTGCTCACTGTAGCTGTGACACGAAGCTGACAGTCGCCTGCCAACAGGCTTAACTGCGGCTTGGCGAGTGACATCTCTCGACAGTAGAAGTTACAGCAGAGGGCAGTGTAAGCGTCCCCAGACTGGTCATCTGAAATAACTGGACTGACGGTCTTGGAGGTGAAGTGGAACGGTCTCGATGGGAGAATCGTCGCAGGTACGATTCAGCAAAGGCATCTACGAGCGGCGAACAATAAGAGCTTTCTGTACAAGGCGCTCGAACGCTCGTAACTGATGCCTGGACTGACAAATGTCACCTGTCAAGCGCGCGGGGCGCTGGTCACACACTGGGTGACAAAGTAACACACAGGTGCTACATAGGACACACAAGAAACTGCACACATACTGCACATGTGGTACAACATAGCTTACAGACGCTTTTCTGTATAAAAATCATCACTAAGCAATACTCGAACATGTGAGAACACTGACTGAGAGGAATAATTAATGAACACTCGACTTATATCTTCTCTCAAACTTCTCGACAATAATGAAAATAAAATGATCACTAAGAACTAGAACACACGGGACATCATATGGGTGATGTCAGGCGTGATGTCGTGATGTCATGGAGGGACATCGCGAGTGACGTCAGCAGACATCGTGGGTGACGTCGCGAGGTGATGTTCTGGAGTGACATGATGATGGATGTCATGGAGTGACATCGCGAAGTGACATCAGTGGAGTGACGTCGTGGAGTCGGCAGCATCGTGACGTCAGCAGCATGGTGACGTCAGTGGAGTCAGGCAGCTGACCACAGCACATGGCTTGCTGATCCACGTGGCTTGGAGATCCACGTGGCTTGCTGATCCACGTGGCTTGTTGATCCACGTGGCTTGTAGATCCACTTGGCTTGCTGATCCACGTGGCTTGTAGATCCACGTGGCTTGTAGATCCACGTGGCTTGTAGATCCACGTGGCTTGTAGATCCACGTGGCTTGGTCACACGTGGCTTCGAGTGGCCTCAACACTCGGATACACAGTTCTGACAAGAATTCACAAGGAAATTCACAGAAAACAGCATAGAGGGAGTGGGCAGTGAGTGGTGAGTGGAGGCGAGCGTGAGTGTCTGGGTGAGAGGTGAGGAACCCGGCCGTTCCCACCTACCCACAAACTCGGAGAGGAACACTCACACTAGACGCTGAAATCACCACTAACTCACCTCTGAAGTGCTGAAATAGTTGTGCTGAGCTGAACAACAACAGCAGAACATGCTGGCAAGGCTGAGCACGTGACTGAGAAACAGCGTGGGACGCTGTGGCGTGAAGTCAGTGACGCCATTTCTCGGAGAATTAGACAAATTTCGGCCTGAATCCTGCTTGTACCTGTGTCTGGACGCTGAGATTTGCAGACACGACATCAGGATAACTCGTTGAGAGACGGATGCTTCTTGTATAGGCTGATGAATTGAAAGACAAACTTCATTCCTCTTCCTTCCCTCGCGGGCAAACACACATCGCCTGTTGACTGACTGAAGTTTGGGCGCCAAGTGAGGGAGAGGCAGGGGTGAGGCAGACTCACATGGGTATGCCTACAGGCTTGCCCTCTGGCAGAAACTATGGAAACTAGCATGGCACGAAATATGAACTCAGCTGGCAGACAGCATGGGCTGTCTATGCAGACAGTCAGGCTGTCTACAAGTGGACCCCCGGTGTTCGTCCTGCTCGAAACTCGCCCTTTTATGTATAAGTGTATTTTTTTAAATACTTTTATAAGTATTTTTGGGGGTCTAAAAGGACTAGTCTACTTTACATTATTCCTTATGGGAATAAATTCGTTTGGTAATGGCACTTGAACAGCATTCTGGAACGAAAAAATAACGAAAACCGGGGGTCCACTGTACAGTATAGGTTTCTGGCCTTCTTGTCATCAATGTCAAGGTTGAGGGACTACTCTCTCCCGTCTTCGCATCGGCCACACTCGTCTTACTCACGGGTATCTCATGGAGAGGCACCCTATCCCTCTCTGTGAGCATTGTCACGTTCCAGTATCTTTTCGCCATATTCTGTTGGATTGCCCCCACTATCAACGAGCAAGCAGAATTTACCTCCAACGTCATCTTCGCTCTGCGGCCCTTTCTTTACCTTCCCTTCTTGCTGATGGACCTTCCTTTAATCCTGACTCTCTCATTGACTTTTTGACAGCAACTGACTTACTACACAAACTCTTAAGATTATGCCTCTAGCACTCCCCTCAGTCCCTTCTACCTCAATCTCTTGCTACCCTCTACCCTGCACTATCCACTGTCCTGCTGCACTCCATAACCTACTAATCACCCCTCTCCCTCTTGCTACCCAATATCCCTGCATCCAAGGCTAGGTTAACAGAAGGTAGAGACAACCAAGGCTAGGTCAACAGAGGGTAGAGACAACCAAGGCTAGGTCAACAGAGGGTAGAGACAACCAAGGCTAGGTCAACAGAGGGTAGAGACAACCAAGGCTAGGTCAACAGAGGGTAGAGACAACCAAGGCTAGGTCAACAGAGGGTAGAGACAACCAAGGCTAGCCCTGCTGCACTGTATGACCCTTGTGGTTTAGTGCTTCTTTTGATTATACTAATAATAATATAATGGGACAATCCTAGGACTGTTGTTGAGATGAAAGGTTTAGACAATCCTAGAAATATTGGGGTGAAGGGTTGTGACAATCCTAGGACTTGTTGGGGGGTGAAGGGTTGACAACCTTGGGGCTGTTGTTGATGTGAAGGGTTGGTTGTATTAACACACCTGCTTCTAAAGAACAGCTCCCTCTTGTTTAGAAAATTTATTTAATTGTGTAATTATTTTTTATCAATTAAGGCACTTAATTTTTTTTTTTTTAGGTAAAGTGTTTAGTATAAAACAAACTATGGTGAATTACATGTTTCTAATTGTCCTTTGATCATGTTATGTACATGTATGTTACAAGTGCAAGTATTTAATTCATATTTGTGTACCTAAATGATATCACCAGGCATGAGTGCATAAATGGTGATCCACACTTGTGTAAGGTTGGTGATCCATAGACTTGTGTAAGGTTGGTAATCCACACACTTGTGTAAGGTTGGTAATCCACACACTTGTGTAAGGTTGGTGATCCACACACTTGTGTAAGGTTGGTGATCCACACACTTGTGTAAGGTTGGTGATCCATACACTTTTGTAAGGTTGGTGATCCACACACTTGCGTAAGGTTGGTGATCCATACTCTTTTGTAAGGTTGGTGATCCACACACTTGTGTAAGGTTGGTGATCCTTAGACTGTGTAAGATTGGTGATCCGTAGACTTGGGTGAGGTTGGTAGTCCATACACTTGTGTAAGGTTTGCAGTTGGTGCTCAAGTGTAAAGTTGGTGATTCTGTGAACCCCATAACTGTTTGAACAAACAAAACGAGCAACTTTATAAAGTTGCTTGGCATAGGATTAATTAACATGTATAAACTTCATTCTATGAAGTCCCATCTTATGCAGAGCATTTCAGGCAGTTTTAAAATTAGAAGTTAATTACTGGATAGTTATACATTTAGGTTTACTAGATTGCCATGGTTGGCAAAAAATAACAATACACCACATTATTATTACAACCAAACTAAGAGTTAAACCCACAAGGGTCATAAAGCACAATATACAATAACATTTCAGTTTGATTTATAAAATTATATGATCTTGTGTAACAATTTGGTGTAACATTTGCATTGGTGAATACTGAGGCAGAACATATTTTTGGTTAATCTATATGTTGAAACTGATTTGTGATAGTGTAAACATCAGTATAAATGCTAATATGATTTGGGTCACCAGGGTCACTGTTGATTCACCAGGATGTAACGTAATTAACTAAGTCAGACTTAAGAGGTGCTTTTTGACCATTTTTGAGGCAGGTGACTGAAGGGGATTTTTTTTTTTTTTTGCGTCTTCTGGAAGGGAGTCCTAAATTTTAAGACTATTTTCATTGAGTTCCTGTGTAGGTTAAGTCAAACAGAGACTTATTTCTTGTATTGTGTCTATGTTCAGCCACAGCTGTCCAAGAAGTGTTGGAGCACTTGAGTTGAAGTTTGTTCTTAGTGTCCTGTATATATAAAATATACAGCAAGCATGGATGCATTGTATGTCAAGTCATTTTACACTTTTGAATAGTGGGAGTGCGTGCTGGTTGGAACCTGATTGGGTGAGTATCCTAACAGCTAATTTCTATTGGCTGAGAATGAGTTTTAGGTGATTTGCTGTAGGAGATACTCTAACACAAATACTGTGGTAAGGTAAAGATAGTACAGAGTGAGTAGTTGTGTTAAATCAAAGTATAGTAGTATATTTTTGATAGAATGTCCACAGTTTTGGAAATTTTCTTACACATGGGTTGGGTAGTGGTGTGCTAAGTATGACATATGGTGTGCAAGATGTCATTGATGGTACATGGCACATGAGAATTTCCCAAGTTTGCAGAAAGCAAGTTAGATTACTTTTTTGTGTGAACAGCATATTAGTGCTACTGAAAGCTATGACAGTGGGGTATTTGAGAATATAAAAAAATATCGAAATTGTATAAAATCTCCACAAGTTAAATGCTAGACATTTTAGTTGAAATGGGATAGAACGACAAAGTGAGTGGAACAAGTATTTGTAGAGACAGCTGGAGAGAGGTGTAAGATTGTGGTTTTTTTTCAATGAACCAGCCGTATCCAACCGAGGGAGGGTGACCTAAAAAGAAAAATTAAAGTTTTTCTTTTTAAATTTAGTAATGTAATTATGAAGGAATAAAATGGACTGTTGGAAAAAAATATGGAGAGACAAATGTAAATAAAATGGAAAGAAAGTAAAAAAGTTTATTGGTAAACAAATGCAATACAAATGTATGTATGGAAAATTATATAAGAACATAAGAAAGAAGGAACACTGCAGCAGGCCTACTGGCTCATGCGATGCAGGTCCAAGTCTCCAACCGGCTTAAGCCAATGCCCCGACCCAGCCAGGTCAGGTTACATTCACTTAAGGAAGGAGCACGGCATCTGACCTAGTAGCACGGCATCTGACCTAGTAGCACAAGCTAGTCAGGACCAACTCATACCCACCCGCACCCACTCATATATTTATCTAGCTGACCACCTGGATTTAACCCTCCCCAGGTAAACTCCAGGTAGTCAGGTCACTTCCACTTAAGGAATTAGTATGGCATCTGACCTAGTAGCACAAGCTAGTCAGGTCCAACTCACACCCACCCACACCCACTCATGTATTTATCTAACCTATTTTTAAAACTACACAACGTCCCAGCCCCTATGACGGTACTCGGGAGTTTGTTCCACTCATCCACAACTCTAGTACCAAACCAGTGCTTTCCTATATCCTTCCTGAATCTGAACTTTTCCAACTTTAAACCATTGCTGCGAGTCCTGTCTTGGCTGGATATTTTCAGCACACTATTTACATCCCCTTTATTTATTCCTGTTTTCCATTTATACACCTCAATCATATCATCCCTAATTCTACGCCTTTCTAGAGAGTGCAGATTCAAAGCCCTCAGTGTATCCTCATAGGAAAGATTTCTGATACATGGGATCAACTTTATCATCCTCCTCTGTACGTTTTCCAGTGCATTTATATCCATTCTGTAATACGGTGACCAGAACTGTGCAGGATAATCTAAATGAGGCCTAACCAAAGATATATAGAGTTGAAGAACAACCTGAGGACTTCTATTATTTATACTTCTTGATATGAAGCCAAGGATTCTGTTAGCTTTATTGCAAACACTTATGCACTGTTGTCTTGGTCTCAGATTACTACTAACCAGAACTCCTAAATCCTTCTCGCAATCACAAGTATATTAAGATCTACATTATTCAGTTTATATGTGGCATGGTTATTGTTCTGCCCAACATTTAAAACTTTGCATTTGTCTACAATAAACTGCATCTGCCACTTCTCCGACCACTGCATCAGTCTATTCAAATCATCCTGGAGTGCTCTGATGTCCTCATTAGAATGAATTGGACGGCCTATTTTGGTGTCATCAGCAAATTTGCTTATGTTGCTATTTATTCCCTCATCTATGTCGTTTATGTAAATTGTAAACAACAGGGGGCCCAAAACTGACCCCTGTGGAACACCGCTTGAGACGTGCCCCCATTCTGATTTCTCTCCATTTATGCAACTCACTACTGCCTATTTGTCAACCATGCCTCTACCTAGGAAAAAATTTCTCCTCCTATTGTGTGTGCCTTAAGTTTCCTCAGTAGCCTCTGATGTGGAACTTTATCGAAAGCCTTACTGAACTCCATATACACAATATCATATTCATTACCATGATCTACCTCCTCAAACACCTTAGTGAAAAAAGTTAGTAAATTCGTAAGACAGGAATGCCCCTTAGTAAAACTGGGGCTTATTGCAACTGCAAGCTTTATCTTACAAATAATTTTGGTATAAACAAACACTAAGAATAGTTAGGAAAATAAGAGAAAACAGGAGAACATATATTTTAACAGCCCTGAGTGCAGGATTCAGGTTCCTCACCTTACACATTGTTAATCAAGTCTTCC
>WNWK01032395.1:0-7500 GCA_009830355.1 Cherax destructor
CCGCAGGGGTCAGTCCTAGGACCAGTGTTATTCTTGGTATATGTAAATGACATGACGGACGGGATAGACTCAGAAGTGTCTCTGTTCGCAGATGATGTGAAATTAATGAGGAGAATCACATCGGAAGAAGACCAAGCAGGACTTGAAACAGACCTGGACAAGCTTGACAGCTGGTCTAGCAACTGGTTTCTCGAATTCAATCCCACCAAATGCAAAGTCATGAAGATCGGAGAAGGGCAAAGAAGACCGCTGACAGAGTACAGACTAGGCGGACAAAGGCTACAAACCTCGGCAAAGGAGAAAGACCTTGGGGTGAGTATAACGCCAAGCACGTCTCCGGAGGCACACATCAACCAGATAACTGCGGCGGCATATGGGCGACTGGCAAACCTAAGATTAGCGTTCCATTACCTTAATAAGTAATCGTTCAAGACACTGTATACCGTGTACGTCAGGTCCATACTAGAATATGCAGCACCAGTCTGGAACCCACACCTGGTCAAGCACGTAAAGAAACTAGAGAAAGTGCAAAGGTTTGCGACAAGGTTAGTTCCACAACTCAGGGGTCTGTCCTATGAAGAAAGGCTGAGGGAAATAGGACTAACAACACTAGAGGAAAGAAGGGTCAGAGGAGACATGATAACGACATACAAAATACTGCGGGGAATTGACAAGATAGACAGTGACAGGATGTTCCAGAGAGGGAACACAGAAACAAGGGGACACAACTGGAAGCTGAAGACTCAGATGAGTCAAAGGGATGTTAGGAAGCATTTCTTCAGCCACAGAGTAGTCAGGAAGTGGAATAGTCTAGAGAAAGATATAGTGGAGGCAGGAACCATACATAGTTTTAAGACAAGGTATGATAAAGCTCATGGAGCAGGGAGAGCCGAGACCCAGTAGCGGACAGCGAAGAGGCGGGGCCAGGAGCTGAGTTTCGACCCCTGCAACCACAATTAGGTGAGTACGCATATACAACAGGCCCAGTTTTCAATCGACATGTGCCTAGGACAAAATGGTAATAGTGGTAGTGGCAGAAATAATAGTTTTATCAGTCGCTACAAGTTCCAAGTCTACATCTAATTAAATATCTATACACATCGTTTCAAAGCTACATGGTCATTCTCTTCACCTACTTTCTCAAGTTATTAGTGAAGCCGGAGAAAATATAGGAAGGGAGGGAGGGAGATGATAATCTCTGATGTAATACAAACAAGGCCAATTGGGACCACTCTAAGACGGAGGGTGAGCCTTTTGCTATACCTCAACCTAATTAGTCTTACTAGAAGAGAAGATAGGTAGGTTGCAGCTAGTCCTTCAGTGCAGATAGCGTCGAAACAGACACTAAAGTCTTCTAATATCTGACTGTCCTCTTTACATATTCGGACTCGATACGTCGTAAGCTGTCATTAGTCCTTTAAACCCCCAACACGATGTCTATCTCTCTCTGATCTGGGTCAATATTCAGGTCTCAGTGACCCTCACCGACTGACCCACATACTGACCCTCTTAGACTGGTCAATGCAAACTCCCTAGCCTGGTGTATATATATGAAGGTAATTATTGCTCGTGGAGGATTGGGAGGAATGTCTTCAGGCGGCTTCCTTACGTCACTGCTGTCTCGACCATCATTATATTTTTGTTATTTTACAATGTTGATGTTGTTGGTATGTTGTTGTTCTTGTTGATTTATTGTAGTTGTTGGTTTGTTAGTGTTGCATTTGTGTTTTTGTTCTTACCGTTATTATTATTTTATCACTACTATTGTTTTTATTATTATTGTGGCTTACAAAGCACTACGAGTAATTTACCAGGAAAGACTGCAATACAAGAAAAAGGGCAGATAGGTGGCAGCTCAAGACACAGTAGCTCCACACAGATGCTAAGTAGTATATCTTCAATCTCTGGGGTGGCAGGAAGGGTGAATAAGTTGACCGAGTCAAGTAGTGGAGGCAGCTTCTATGCACAGCTTCAAGAGTCGGTACAACATGATAAGGTCAGCGATGTCATGATGGGGATGGGGAGGAATCAATACTCGTAAAATGTCAACACAATGACTCATAGGCCATTGTCACACCCACGTTGTGTTGCCTCCGCCGACCTGTTAACCATTTTAATTCAGCAGAGTCAATATACGAAGACAGTGGGAGATGAGGGAATCAGTCCCTCGGCCTTTTGTGTATCCATATATCCTTGCTTTAACGTCCGCAGAATGGATACTGGGTTTGAAGTAAACTAGCCATTTTCCTCCACAGGATGGATATGGAGTGTACAAATAACTAGCCACTACCATCCACAGGATAGATGTGGTACACAAACTAGGCACCACCGTCCACATGATAGATATGTGGTACACAAACTAGGCACCACCGTCCACATGCGGGACATGTGGTACACAAACTAGCCACCATCGTCCACATGATGGATATGTGGTACACAAACTAGGCACCACCGTCCACATGCTGGATATGTGGTACACAAACTAGCCACCACCGTCCACATGATGGATATGTGGTACACAAACTAGCCACCACCGTCCACATGATGGATATGTGGTACACAAACTAGCCACCACCGTCCACATGATGGCTATGTGGTGTAAACTATACACAGGCTGTATATATGCTGTACAATAACCTACACATATTGTGTACAATAAACTACACATATGGTGTACAATAAATTACATATATGGTGTACAATAACCTACACATATGGTGTACAATAAACTACATATATGGTGTACAATAAACTACATATATGGTGTACAATAAACTACATATATGGTGTACAATAAACTACACATGGTGTACAATAACCTACACATATGGTGTACAATAAACTACATATATGGTGTACAATAAACTACATAAATGGTGTACAATTAACTACATATATGGTGTACAATAAACTACATATATGGTGTACAATAAACTGCATATATGGTGTACAATAAACTGCATATATGGTGTATATGGCTTTTTTTTTCCTAAAGGGCTTTCCACATTATTATTATTATTCTTAATTCAGCTGGAACTCTGTTACACTGAAGTTATTTTCTGTTTACGTTTTTGAGGAGTGTGAAAAATAATATACAAGGTTTATAGAGACAATGTTTCACTCTATGGAGAGCTTTATCAAGTCATGTTTCACTCTGTGGAGAGCTTTATCAAGTCATGTTTCACTCTGTGGAGAGCTTTATCAAGTCATGTTTCACTCTGTGGAGAGCTTTATCAAGTCATGTTTCACTCTGTGGAGAGCTTTATCAAGTCATGTTTCACTCTGTGGAGAGCTTTATCAAGTCATGTTTCACTCTGTGGAGAGCTTTATCAAGCCATGTTTCACTCTGTGGAGAGCTTTATCAAGTCATGTTTCACTCTGTGGAGAGCTTTATCAAGTCAGGTTTCACTCTGTGGAGAGCTTCAGCAAGTCAGGTTTCACTCTGTGGAGAGCTTTATCAAGTCATGTTTCACTCTGTGGAGAGCTTTATCAAGTCAGGTTTTACTCTGTGGAGAGCTTTATCAAGTCATGTTTTACTCTGTGGAGAGCTTTATCAAGTCATGTTTCGCTCTATGGAGAGCTTTATCAAGTCATGTTTCACTCTGTGGAGAGCGTTATCAAGTCAGGTTTTACTCTGTGGAGAGCTTTATCAAGTCATGTTTCACTCTGTGGAGAGCTTTATCAAGTCATGTTTCGCTCTATGGAGAGCTTTATCAAGTCATGTTTCACTCTGTGGAGAGCTTTATAAAGTCATGTTTCACTCTGTGGAGAGCTTTATCAAGTCATGTTTCACTCTGTGGAAAGCTTTATCAAGTCATGTTTTACTCTATGGAGAGCTTTATCAAGTCATGTTTCACTCTGTGGAGAGCCTTATCAAGTCATGTTTCACTCTGTGGAGAGCTTTATCAAGTCAGGTTTTACTCTGTGGAGAGCTTTATCAAGTCATGTTTCAATCTGTGGAGAGCTTTATCAAGTCAGTTTACTCTATGGAGAGCTTATCATAGTTCTTGGAGAGCTTTATCAAGTCATGTTTTACTCTGTGGAGAGCTTTATCAAGTCAGGTTTTACTCTGTGGAGAGCTTTATCAAGTCATGTTTTACTTATGGAGAAGCTTTATCAAGTCAGGTTTTATCTGTGGAGAGCTTTATCAAGTCAGGTTTTACTCTATGGCTTATCAAGTCAGTTTATCTGTGGAGAGCTTTATCAAGTCATGTTTCACTCTGTGAAGAGCTTTATCAAGTCATGTTTCGCTTTATGGAGAGCTTTAACAAGTCATGTTTTACTCTATGAAGAGCTTTATCAAGTCAGGTTTTACTCTATGAAGAGCTTTATCAAGTCATGTTTCACTCTGTGGAGAGCTTTATAAAGTCATGTTTCACTCTGTGGAGAGCTTTATCAAGTCATGTTTCACTCTGTGGAAAGCTTTATCAAGTCAGGTTTTACTCTGTGGAAAGCTTTATCAAGTCAGGTTTTACTCTATGGAGAGCTTTATCAAGTCATGTTTCACTCTGTGGAGAGCTTTATCAAGTCATGTTTCACTCTGTGGAGAGCTTTATCAAGTCATGTTTCACTCTGTGGAGAGCTTTATCAAGTCAGGTTTTACTCTGTGGAGAGCTTTATCAAGTCAGGTTTTACTCTATAAGGAGCTTTATCAAGTCATGTTTCACTCTGTGGAGAGCTTTATCAAGTCATGTTTCACTCTGTGGAGAGCTTTATCAAGTCAGGTTTTACTCTGTGGAGAGCTTTATCAAGTCATGTTTCACTCTGTGAGGAGCTTTATCAAGTCATGTTTCACTCTGTGGAGAGCTTTATCAAATCATGTTTCACTCTGTGGAGAGCTTTATCAAGTCATGTTTCACTCTGTGGAGAGCTTTATCAAGTCATGTTTTACTCTATGGAGAGCTTTATCAAGTCAGGTTTTACTCTGTGGAGAGCTTTATCAAGTCAGGTTTTACTCTGTGGAGAGCTTTATCAAGTCAGGTTTTACGCTGTGGAGAGCTTTATCAAGTCAGGTTTTACTCTGTGGAGAGCTTTATCAAGTCAGGTTTTACTCTATGGAGAGCTTTATCAAGTCAGGTTTTAATCTGTGGAGAGCTTTATCAAGTCAGGTTTTACTCTGTGGAGAGCTTTATCAAGTCAGGTTTTACTCTGTGGAGAGCTTTATCAAGTCATGTTTCACTCTGTGGAGAGCTTTATCAAGTCAGGTTTTACTCTATGGAGAGCTTTATCAAGTCATGTTTCACTTTGTGGAGAGCTTTATCAAGTCAGGTTTTACTCTGTGGAGAGCTTTATAAAGTCATGTTTCACTCTGTGGAGAGCTTTATCAAGTAAGGTTTTACTCTGTGGAGAGCTTTATCAAGTCATGTTTCACTCTGTGGAGAGCTTTATCAAGTCATGTTTCACTCTGTGGAGAGCTTTATCAAGTCATGTTTCACTCTGTGGAGAGCTTTATCAAGTCATGTTTCACTCAATGGAGAGCTTTATCAAGTCATGTTTTACTCTGTGGAGAGCTTTATCAAGTCAGGTTTTACTCTGTGGAGAGCTTTATCAAGTCAGGTTTTACTCTGGAGAGCTTTATCAAGTCAGTGTTTTACTCTGTGGAGAGCTTTATCAAGTCAGGTTTTACTCTGTGGAGAGCTTTATCAAGTCATGTTTCACTCTGTGGAGAGCTTTATCAAGTCAGGTTTTACTCTGTGGAGAGCTTTATCAAGTCATGTTTCACTCTGTGGAGAGCTTTATCAAGTCATGTTTCACTCTGTGGAGAGCTTTATCAAGTCATGTTTCGCTCAATGGAGAGCTTTATCAAGTCATGTTTTACTCTGTGGAGAGCTTTACTCAGAGTTGCAGTGTATTTTACTTATTGTAGATTAATCTTTTGAAGAGATATCCTTAGAGCCCTTTTGATTCATATTCACTAAGAATATTTACATTATTTTTATAGTTTATCAGGTTTTACTCTGTGGAGAGCTTTATCAAGTCATGTTTCACTCTGTGGAGAGCTTTATCAAGTCAGGTTTTACTCTATGGAGAGCTTTATCAAGTCATGTTTCACTCTGTGGAGAGCTTTATCAAGTCATGTTTTACTCTATGGAGAGCTTTATCATGTTTCACTCTGTGGAGAGCTTTATCAAGTCATGTTTCACTCTGTGGAGAGCTTTATCTGTTCATAGTTTCTGATTTATGATAGCTTTTACAAGTCTGTTTATTGATAGTTTTCTAGGCTTTATGTCATGTTACTGAGAGTTTATCAAGTAGGTTTTACTTATGAAGTTTTCTAGTTTATCTTGGGGAGTTTTAAGTCATGTTTACTATGGACTTTATATGTTTCAGCTGTTGAGTTTATAGATAGTTTCAGCTTGTGTTGATAGTTTTAAGTTATTTGTAGGCTGTTTTGATAGTTTTCTAAGTTGTTGTTGATAGTTTTCTAGGCTGTTGTTGATAGTTTTCTAAGTTGTTGTTGATAGTTTTCTAAGTTGTTGTTGATAGTTTTCTAAGTTGTTGTTGATAGTTTTCTAAGTTGTTGTTGATAGTTTTCTAGGCTGTTATTGATAGTTTTCTAGGCTGTTACTGATAGTTTTCTAAGCTGTTATTGATAGTTTTCTAGGCTGTTACTGATAGTTTTCTAGGCTGTTACTGATAGTTTTCTAGGCTGTTATTGATAGTTTTATAGGCTGTTACTGATAGTTTTACAGGCTGTTACTGATAGTTTTCTAGCCTGTTATTGATAGTTTTTTGAAAGTTTCTAGTGTGTTGATAGTTTTCTAGGCTGTTATTGATAGTTTTCTAGGCTGTTACTGATAGTTTTCTAGGCTGTTATTGATAGTTTTCTAGGCTGTTATTGATAGTTTTCTAGGCTGTTATTGATAGTTTTCTAGGCTGTTACTGATAGTTTTCTAGGCTGTTATTGATAGTTTTCTAGGCTGTTACTGATAGTTTTTAAGCTGTTATTGATAGTTTTCTAGACTGTTATTGATAAGTTTTCTAAGCTGTTATTGATAGTTTTCTAGGCTGTTGTTGATAGTTTTCTAAGTTGTTGTTGATAGTTTTCTAGGCTGTAACTGATAGTTTTCTAAGATGTTATTGATAGTTTTCTAGACTGTTATAAGTTTTCTAGGCTGTTATTGATAGTTTTCTAGGCTGTTGTTGATAGTTTCTAGGTTGTTGATAGTTTTCTAGGCTGTTGTTGATAGTTTCTAGGTTGTTGATAGTTTTCTAAGCTGTTGATAGTTTTCTAGGCTGTTGTTGATAGTTTTCTAGGCTGTTATTGATAGTTTTCTAGGCTGTTATTGATAGTTTTCTAGGCTGTTGTTGATAGTTTTCTAGGTTGTTGTTGATAGTTTTCTAGGCTGTTATTGATAGTTTTCTAGGCTGTTGTTGATAGTTTTCTAGGCTGTTGTTATAGTTTCAGCTTATTGATAGTTTCAGTGTTGCGATATTCTAGGCATGAAGTACAGCGTTAAGCAGGGTGTACTAAGTTCACAGGTACATTCAACTGAGTTC
>WNWK01032395.1:10000-21926 GCA_009830355.1 Cherax destructor
GCCTGCCAGGTGAGCTCAGCCACCGTCCCGAGGGCTCAAGCAGCCTGCCAGGTGAGCTCAGCCACCGTCCCGAGGGCTCAAGCAGACTGCCAGGTGAGCTCAGCCACCGTCCCGAGGGCTCAAGCAGCCTGCCAGGTGAGCTCAGCCACCGTCCCGAGGGCTCAAGCAGCCTGCCAGGTGAGCTCAGCCACCGTCCCGAGGGCTCAAGCAGCCTGCCAGGTGAGCTCAGCTACCGTCCCGAGGGCTCATGCAGCCTGCCAGGTGAGCTCAGCCACCGTCCCGAGGGCTCAAGCAGCCTGCCAGGTGAGCTCAGCCACCGTCCCGAGGGCTCAAGCAGTCTGCCAGGTTAGCACAGCCACCGTCCCGAGGGCTCAAGCAGCCTGCCAGGTGAGCACAGCCACCGTCACGAGGGCTCAAGCAGCCTGCCAGGTGAGCTCAGCCACCGTCCCGAGGGCTCAATCAGCCTGCCAGGTGAGCTCAGCCACCGTCCCGAGGGCTCAAGCAGCCTGCCAGGTGAGCTCAGCAACTGTCCCGAGGGCTCAAGCAGCCTGCCAGGTGAGCTCAGCCACCGTCCCGAGGGCTGAAGCAGTCTGCCAGGTGAGCACAGCCACCGTCCCGAGGGCTCAAGCAGCCTGCCAGGTGAGCTCAGCCACCGTCCCGAGGGCTCAAGCAGCCTGCCAGGTGAGCTCAGCCACCGTCCCGAGGGCTCAAGCAGCCTGCCAGGTGAGCTCAGCCACCGTCCCGAGGGCTCAAGCAGTCTGCCAGGTGAGCTCAGCCACCGTCCCGAGGGCTCAAGCAGCCTGCCAGGTGAGCTCAGCCACCGTCCGGAGGGCTCAAGCAGCCTGCCAGGTGAGCTCAGCCACCGTCCCGAGGTCTCAAGCAGCCTGCCAGGTGAGCTCAGCCACCGTCCCGAGGGCTCAAGCAGCCTGCCAGGTGAGCTCAGCCACCGTCCCGAGGGCTCAAGCAGTCTGCCAGGTGAGCTCAGCCACCGTCCCGAGGGCTCAAGCAGCCTGCCAGGTGAGCTCAGCCACCGTCCCGAGGGCTCAAGCAGCCTGCCAGGTGAGCTCAGCCACCAGGGGGAACAACATTTTTAAAACAATCAACAAAAACGAAGAATTTATCCTTCCAGTGAAAGATGTTTGCTCTCACCACCTCCTGTGACGTCATGCGTGTGTTACCCCGTGACGTATTACACCTCCCGTGACGTCATGCGTGTGTATTACACCTCCCGTGACGTCATGCGTGTGTATTACACCTCCTGTGACGTCATGCGTGTGTATTACACCTCCCGTGACGTCATGCGTGTGTATTACACCTCCCGTGACGTCATGCGTGTGTAAACACCTCCCGTGACGTCATGCGTATGTATTACACCTCCTGTGACGTCATGCGTGTGTATCACACCTCCTGTGACGTCATGCGTGTGTATTACACCTCCTGTGACGTCATGCGTGTGTATTACACCTCCTGTGACGTCATGCGTGTGTATTACACCTGTGACGTCATGCGTGTGTATTACACCTGTGACGTCATGCGTGTGTATTACACCTCATGTGACGTCATGCGTGTGTATCACACCTCCTGTGACGTCATGCGTGTGTATTACACCTCCTGTGACGTCATGCGTGTGTATCACACCTCCTGTCAAGTCATGCGTGTGTATTACACCTCCTGTGACGTCATGCGTGTGTATCACACCTCCTGTGACGTCATGCGTGTGTATCACACCTGTGACGTCATGCGTGTGTATCACACCTCCTGTGACGTCATGCGTGTGTATCACACCTCCTGTGACGTCATGCGTGTGTATCACACCTCCTGTGACGTCATGCGTGTGTATTACACCTGTGACGTCATGCGTGTGTATTACACCTCCTGTGACGTCATGCGTGTGTATTACACCTCCTGTGACGTCATGCGTGTGTATTACACCTCCTGTGACGTCATGCGTGTATTACACCTCCCGTGACGTCATGCGTGTGTATTACACCTCCCGTGACGTCATGCGTGTGTATTACACCTCCTGTGACGTCATGCGTGTGTATTACACGTCCTGTGACGTCATGCGTGTGTATTACACCTTCTGTGACGTCATGCGTGTGTATTACACCTCCTGTGACGTCATGCGTGTGTATTACACCTCCTGTGACGTCATGCGTGTGTATTACACCTCCTGTGACGTCATGCGTGTGTATTACACCTCCTGTGACGTCATGCGTGTGTATTACACCTCCTGTGACGTCATGCGTGTGTATTACACCTGTGACGTCATGCGTGTGTATCACACCTCCTGTGACGTCATGCGTGTGTATTACACCTCCTGTGACGTCATGCGTGTGTATTACACCTCCTGTGACGTCATGCGTGTGTATTACACCTGTGACGTCATGCGTGTGTATTACACCTCCTGTGATGTCATGCGTGTGTATTACACCTCCCGTGACGTCATGCGTGTGTATGACACCTCCTGTGACGTCTTGCGTGTGTATGACACCTGCCGTGACGTCATGCGTGTGTATTACACCTCCCGTGACGTCATGCGTGTGTATGACACCTCCTGTGACGTCATGCGTATTACACCTCCCGTGACGTCATGCGTGTGTATTACACCTGTGACGTCATGCGTGTGCATGACACCTGCCGTGACGTCATGCGTGTGTACTCACCTAGTTGTACTCACCTAGTTGTGGTTGCAGGGGTTGAGACATAGCTCCTGGCCCTGCCTCTTCACTGGCCGCTACTGGGTCACTCTCCCTGCGCCATGAGCTTTATCATACCTCTTCTTAAAGCTGTGTATGGAACCTGCCTCCACTACATCGCTTCCCAAGCTATTCCACTTCCCGACTACTCTATGACTGAAGAAATACTTCCTAACATCCCTGTGATTCATCTGAGTCTTCAACTTCCAACTGTGTCCCCTTGTTGCTGTGTCCCATCTTTGGAACATTCTGTCTCTGTCAACCTTGTCAATTCCTCTCAGTATTTTATATGTCGTTATCATGTCCCCCCTATCTCTCCTGTCCTCCAGTGTCGTCAGGTCGATTTCCCTTAACCTCTCCTCGTAGGACATACCCCTTAGCTCCGGGACTAGTCTTGTTGCAAACCTTTGCATTTTCTCTAGCTTCTTTACGTGCTTGGATAAATGTGGGTTCCAAACTGGTGCTGCATACTCCAGTATGGGCCTAACGTACACAGTGTACAAGGTCCTGAACGATTCTTTATTAAGATGTCGGAATGCTATTCTTAGGTTTGCTAGGCGCCCGTATGCTGCAGCAGTTATTTGGTTGATGTGCGCCTCAGGAGATGTGCCTGGTGTTATACTCACCCCAAGATCTTTTTCCTTGATTGAGGTTTGTAGTCTCTGGCCCCCTAGACTGTACTCCGTCTGCGGTCTTCTTTGCCCTTCCCCAATCTTCATGACTTTGCACTTGGTTGGGTTGAACTCCAGGAGCCAATTGCTGGACCAGGCTTGCAGCCTGTCCAGATCCCTCTGTAGTTCTGCCTGGTCCTCGTCCGATTGAATTCTTCTCATCAACTTCACATCATCTGCAAACAGGGACACTTCGGAGTCTATTCCTTCCGTCATGTCGTTCACAAACACCAGAAACAGCACCGGTCCTAGGACTGACCCCTGTGGAACCCCACTCGTCACCGGCGCCCACTCTGACACCTCGCCACGGACCATGACTCTCTGCTGTCTTCCTGACAGGTATTCCCTGATCCATTGTAGTGCCTTCCCTGTTATCCCTGCCTGGTCCTCCAGCTTCTGCACTAATCTCTTGTGTGGGACTGTGTCAAACGCCTTCTTACAGTCCAAGAATATGCAATCTACCCATCCCTCTCTCTCTTGTCTTACTGCTGTCACCCTGTCAGGTTTGTGACACAGGATTTCCCGTCCCTGAAACCGTGTTGGCCGTCGTTGATAAGCTCATTCCTTTCTAGGTGCTCAACCACTCTTCTCCTGATAATCTTCTCCATGACCTTGCATACTATACATGTCAGTGACACTGGCCTGTAGTTTAGTGCTACGTTTCTGTCTCCTTTTTTAAAAATTGGAACTACATTTGCTGTCTTCCATACCTCTGGTAGTTGCCCAGTTTCGATAGACGTGTTGAAGATTGTTGTTAGGGGTACACATAGCTCCTCTGCTCCCTCTCTCAGGACCCATGGAGAAATGTTATCCGGCCCCATCGCCTTTGAGGTATCTAGCTCGCTTAGTAGCCTCTTCACTTCCTCCTCAGTTGTGTGTATCGTGTCCAGCACCTGATGGTGTACCCTACCTCTCCTCCTTTCTGGAGGCCCTTCTATTTCCTCTGTGAACACCTCTTTGAATCTCATGTTGAGCTCCTCACACACTTCGTGGTCATTTCTTGTGACCTCCCCTCCTTCCTTCCTCAGCCTGATCACCTGGTCCTTGACTGTTGTTCTCCTCCTGATGTGGCTGTACAACAGCTTTGGGTCAGATTTTGCTTTCGCTGCTATGTCATTTTCGTATTGTCTTTGGGCTTCCCTTCTTACCTGTGCATATTTATTTCTGGCTCTACGACTGCTCTCCTTATTCTCCTGGGTCCTTTGCCTTCTATACTTCTTCCATTCCCTGGCACACTTGGTTTTGGCTTCCCTGCACCTTTGGGTGAACCATGGGCTCATCCTGGCTTTTTCGCTTTTCCTGTTACCCTTGGGTATAAACCTCCCCTCAGCTTCCGTGCAAATTGTTGTCATATATTCCATCATCTCATTTACCGACTTCCCTGCCATCTCTCTGTCCCACTGAACTCCGTGCAGGAAGTTCCTCATGCCCACGTAGTCACCTTTCTTGTAGTTTGGCTTCATTTGTGCAGCCCTTCCTGCTTCCCCCTCCACTTGTAACTCTACTATGTAGTCGAAGCTTAGAACCATATGATCACTGGCCCCAAGGTGGCTTTCATGTGTGATGTCCTCAATGTCTGTGCTACTCAGGGTGAATACTAGGTCCAGTCTCGCTGGTTCGTCCTCCCTCCTCTCTGGTATTGTCCCTTACATGTTGGTACATGAGATTTTCAGTACCACCTCCATCATTTTAGCCCTCCATGTTTCTTGGCCCCCATGTGGTTCTAAGTTCTCCCAATCGATTTCCTTATGGTTGAAGTCGCCCATGATCAGTAGCTTCGCCCTGCTCGCATGAGCCCTTCTGGCCAATTCGGCCAGTGTGTCAACCATCGCTCTATTACTCTCATCATACTCTTGCCTTGGTCTCCTGCTGTTCTGTGGTGGGTTATACATCACTGCAATTATCACCTTTAGACCTCCGGACTGAAGTGTTCCTATTATACAATCTCCTGCTTCTCCTCTGTCCCCTCTCTCCAGCTCATCAAAATCCCATCTGTTTTTGATCAGCAGTGCCACTCCTCCACCCCCTCTGTTCCCTCTGTCTTTCCTCAGGATCTGGTATCCCGTTGGAAAGATGGCATTTGTTATCATCCCTGTGAGCTTTGTGTATTACACCTCCCGTGACGTCGTACGTATTACACCTCCCGTGACGTCGTACGTATTACACCTCCCGTGACGTCGTACGTATTACACCTCCCGTGACGTCGTACGTATTACACCTCCGTGACGTCGTACGTATTACACCTCCCGTGTGACGTCGTACGTATTACACCTCCCGTGACGTCGTACGTATTACTACACATTCCCGTGACGTCGTACGTATTACACCTCCCGTGACGTCGTACGTATTACACCTCCCGTGACGTCGTACGTATTACACCTCCCGTGACGTCGTACGTATTACACCTCCCGTGACGTCGTACGTATTACACCTCCCGTGACGTCGTACGTATTACACCTCCCGTGACGTCGTACGTGTGTCTCACACCTCCAGTGACATCGTACTGTGCTGGATGCCAAGACTTGCCATCAAATAAGGTAGACACATGATACAGAGAAGACTAACATCGACTGAGACAGTGGCAGGTTCGATACCCGCGCCTCGTGCCTATCAATAAATCAACTCATAAATAAACACTTGTAACCGGCTTAAAGTTTTCTTCCCTCTCAGGGCAGACTAAGGATAGACTTTTATTGTGACCACCGACCAGCCAGGTTGTTGCTGCCAGCGGCCTGCACGCTAGCTTAGCCTCCACAGTTTGGTTTTCGTTTCACTATACTCTGGCAGTATTTTTTTGCTTCTATAGAAAAACGTTTTCTTTCCACAGATGCCTCAATAGGAAAGTGGACCTAGTAGGGCCAGCAAAGAGGCGGGGTCAGGAGCTGTGACTCGACTCCTGCAACCATAAATAGGTGAGCACATCATCTACCTTTTAACTCTCATCTACTGTATGGTTCATCTCTTTTCATAGACCCATCTGTTCACATGGTCACTTCCAGATATTTAAATACATTCACTTCCTGCTTTACTCAATCTCTACAATCAAATATCCAATTCTTAAGTTATCTTTTCTATGTTCATCTTTTATTACAAATAAAGAAGCATTTGTAATTAAACGACTGTTTGGGATACTAAGTAAAATATCTTATTTCAGATTTTTATTATATTAAATATATATTATTAATATAAAAGCATATAATCTGAATAAAAATATATAATCTAATAATCTGTGTAAAAACCTATTTACATAAAATCACAGTACAAGATAAAAGTCACAAGTAAAATCAAGTATTCGGTGTAGTGTCAAGTCGCTGCCATCTTCTAGTGTCACGCAGGACACTACCACACCTTGTCATGATACTTCTTTGTCTTATGGCACGCCTTCTCACGGGGTCCCCTGACACCGTTCTCTGTGTCACATGACACGCCCCGGTGTCACCGACACGCCTTCTCTTCTGTGTCACACGACACCCTTCTCTCTGTGCCCATAAGACACCTTCCTTGCATCATGAACCCATCTCTAATAAAACCTTTTCACCGCGTTATGACACACATCAAATACACGACTCAACCTGTGTCGTGCCATCGTCACAAACTCTGACTACACCACTAAATACCTGACACCACATAGTGTCACACAAGACACCACCTGTTACCAGTGTCACACAAGACACCACCTGTTACCAGTGTCACACACTTTCAGGTACATAAGTTCAGGTACAACAGTCCATTTTCAGGTACATAGTCTCAGGAACACAGTCGGTACGGTGAATAAGCCAGTAGATAGTCTAAGGCCGTCACCAGCACGAAGAGTCAATCTCCAGGTCTGTCTGTTGAACACTCCCAGGTGTATCAGGGAGCTAGTGAACTCTCCAGTGTTGTATAGGGGAGAGTCTCGCTGACACTCTCCAGCAGTGTATATGGGAGAGTCTCGTACACTCCCTAGGTGTATCAGGGAGCTGGTGAACTCTCCAGTGTTGTATATGGAAGAGTCTCGTTAGCACTGTCAGTCAAGCCGGCCCGGCAGTCAAACATCAGGTCTGATGACGTAACCCCTTGACTGCCGGCCGGTGAGGTAATTACCTAACTACCATTGTTAGATACGGGGCCGTAACATCTTTCTATGTTCACTTCTTCTATGTTCATCTTTTCTATGTTCACTTCTTCTATGTTCATCTTACTATGTTCACTTCTTCTATGTTCATCTTTTCTATGTTCACTTCTTCTATGTTCATCTTACTATGTTCACTTCTTCTATGTTCATCTTACTATGTTCACTTCTTCTATGTTCATCTTTTCTATGTTCACTTCTTCTATGTTCATCTTTCTATGTTCACTTCTTCTATGTTCATCTTTCTATGTTCACTTCTTATATGTTCATCTTTTCTATGTTCATTCTTCTATGTTCATCTTACTATGTTCATCTTTCTATGTTCACTTCTTCTATGTTCATCTTTCTATGTTCACTTCTTCTATGTTCATCTTTTCTATGTTCACTTCTTCTATGTTCATCTTACTATGTTCATCTTACTATGTTCATCTTACTATGTTCACTTCTTCTATGTTCATCTTTCTATGTTCACTTCTTCTATGTTCATCTTTCTATGTTCACTTCTTCTATGTTCATCTTACTATGTTCACTTCTTCTATGTTCATCTTTCTATGTTCACTTCTTCTATGTTCATCTTACTATGTTCACTTCTTCTATGTTCATCTTTTCTATGTTCACTTCTTCTATGTTCATCTTTCTATGTTCACTTCTTCTATGTTCATCTTTCTATGTTCATTTTTAATTTTTAATTTTTTTTTAACATTTTTCCCTAACCCAGCTACCAAGAACGGAGGTAATATCCTCCTACTGAGTCAAGTAGTGTATTACAAGTACCTACTTTCCTGCTACTGAGTCAATGTGTATTACAGTACCTACTTTCCTCCTCCTGCGTCAAGTAGTGTTACAAGTACCTACTTTCCTGCTCCTGGTCAAGTAGTGTAATAAGTACCTACTTTCTCTGCTATGATCATTGTATTAAAGTACTATTCCTGCTACTTCAGTATGTAAGTATACTTCCTCTCCCTGAGTCAAGTAGTGTATTACAAGTACCTACTTTCCTGCTACTGGTCAAGTAGTGTATTACAAGTACCTACTTTCCTCTACTGCAGTCAGTAGTGTATTACAGACTACTTTCCTGCTCTGAGTCAAGTAGTGTATTACAAGTACCTACTTTCCCTACTGGTCAAGTAGGTATTACAAGTACCTACTTTCCTGCTACTGGTCAGTAGTGTATTACAAGTACCTACTTTCCTGTCTGCGTCAGTAGTGTATTACAAGTACCTACTTTCCTGCTACTGGTCAAGTAGTATAAATACCTACTTTCCTCTACTGAGTCATAGGTATTACAGTACCTACTTTCCTGCTACTGGTCAAGTAGTGTATTAAAGTACTACTTCCTGCTACTGCGTCAAGTAGTGTATTATTTTTTTTTACTTCTACATATATTCTCTCTTTTTATTCCTCTCATTAGTACATTCCTTCGTATGTTTTGTCCTTCTTCTGTCATTCAATCACTCTTAGGTCATGTTCATTCCTTCTTCTATGTATCTATTCCTCTCAGTCAAGTACCTACTTTCCTGCTACTGGTCAAGTAGTTCATGTTACAAGTACCTACTTTCCTGCTACTGGTCAAGTAGTGTATACAAGTACCTACTTTCCTGCTACTGGTCAAGTAGTGTATTACAAGTACCTACTTTCCTGCTACTGGTCAAGTAGTGTATTACAAGTACCTACTTTCCTGCTACTGAGTCAAGTAGTGTATTACAAGTACCTACTTTCCTGCTACTGAGTCAAGTAGTGTATTACAAGTACCACTTTCCTGCTACTGTCAAGTCAAGTAGTGTATTACAAGTACCTACTTTCCTGCTACTGCGTCAAGTAGTGTATTACAAGTACCTACTTTCCTCTCTCGTCAAGTAGTGATTACAAGTACTTCTACTTTCCTGCTACTGGTCAAGTAGTGTATTACAAGTACCTACTTTCCTGCTACTGGTCAAGTAGTGTATTACAAGTACCTACTTTCCTGCTACTGAGTCAAGTAGTGTATTACAAGTACCTACTTTCCTGCTCTGAGTCAAGTAGTGCATTAAGTACCTACTTTCCTGCTACTGGTCAAGTAGTGATTACAAGTACCTACTTTCCTGTACTAGCGTCAAGTAGTGTATTACAAGTACCTACTTTCCTGCTACTGGTCATATGTATTACAAGTACTCTACTTTCCTGCTTGAGTCAATAGTTATTACAAGTACCTACTTTCCTGCTACTGAGCAAGTAGGTATTAAGTACCTACTTTCCTGCTACTGAGTCAAGTAGTGTATTACAAGTACCTACTTTCCTGCTACTGAGTCAAGTAGTGTATTACAAGTACCTACTTTCCTGCTACTGCGTCAAGTAGTGTATTACAAGTACCTACTTTCCTGCTACTGGTCAAGTAGTGTATTACAAGTACCTACTTTCCTGCTACTGCGTCATGTGTATACAAGTACTACTTTCCTGCTGGTCAGTAGTGTATTACAAGTACCTACTTTCCTGCTACTGCGTCAAGTAGTGTTCAAGTACCTACTTTCCTGCTACTGCGTCAAGTAGTGTATTACAAGTACCTACTTTCCTGCTACTGAGTCAAGTAGTGTATTACAAGTACCTACTTTCCTGCTACTGCGTCAAGTAGTGTATTACAAGTACCTACTTTCCTGCTACTGAGTCAAGTAGTGTATTACAAGTACCTACTTTCCTCCTACTGAGTCAAGTAGTGTATTACAAGTACCTACTTTCCTGCTACTGAGTCAAGTAGTGTATTACAAGTACCTACTTTCCTGCTACTGCGTCAAGTAGTGTATTACAAGTACCTACTTTCCTGCTACTGGTCAAGTAGTGTATTACAAGTACCTACTTTCCTGCTACTGAGTCAAGTAGTGTATTACAAGTACCTACTTTCCTGCTACTGAGTCAAGTAGTGTATTACAAGTACCTACTTTCCTGCTACTGCGTCAAGTAGTGTATTACAAGTACCTACTTTCCTGCTACTGAGTCAAGTAGTGTATTACAAGTACCTACTTTCCTGCTACTGCGTCAAGTAGTGTATTACAAGTACCTACTTTCCCTGCTCATGTCAGTCAAGTAGTGTATTACAAGTACCTACTTTCCTGCTACTGAGTCAAGTAGTGTATTACAGTACCTACTTTCCTGCTACTGCGTCAAGTAGTGTATTACAAGTACCTACTTTCCTGCTACTGCGTCAAGTAGTGTATTACAAGTACCTACTTTCCTGCTACTGCGTCAAGTAGTGTATTACAAGTACCTACTTTCCTGCTACTGCGTCAAGTAGTGTATTAAGTACCTACTTTCCTGCTACTGCGTCAAGTAGTGTATTACAAGTACCTACTTTCCTGCTACTGCGTCAAGTAGTGTATTACAGTACCTACTTTCCTGCTACTGCGTCAAGTAGTGTATTACAAGTACCTACTTTCCTGCTACAGTCAAGTAGTGTATTAAAGTACCTACTTTCCTGCTACTGCGTCAAGTAGTGTATTTAAAATACCTACTTTCCTGTACTGCGCAAATAGTGTATTCAAAACCTACTTTCCCGCTACCGGGGTAGTGTATTTAAAATATCTTTCCCCTGCTACTGCGTCAAGTAGTGTATTACAAATCCCTTTCCTGCTATGGTCAAGTAGTTTTACAAATACCACTTTCCTGCTCCCGGTCTAGTAAAAGTACCCACTTTCCTGCTCTGAGTCAAGTAGTGTAAAAGTACCTACTTTCCTGCTACGGTCAAGTATGTATTTTTTAAAAAAAACCTACTTTCCCGCTACTGGTCAAGTATTTACAAGCCTACTTTCCTGCTCCCGCGTCAAGTAGTGTATTCGACCTACTTTCCGCTACTGCGTCAAGTAGTGAATAAAATACCTACTTTCCTGCTACTGGTCAAGTAGTGATTAAAGTACCCTTTTCCCGCTACTGGTCAAGTAGTGTATTACAAGTCCTACTTTCCGCTACGCGTCAAGTTTATTACAAGTACCTACTTTCCTGCTACTGGTAATGGTAATCAAGTACCCACTTTCCTGTCTGGTCAAGTAGGTTTTCAAGTACCTACTTTCCGCACGAGTCAAGTAGTGTATTCAAAAACCTCTTTCCGTACTCGTCAAAGTGTAAAAGTACCTACTTTCCTGCTACTGAGTCAATATGAAAAGACCTACTTTCCGTTACGGTCAAGTAGTGTATTACAAGTACCTACTTTCCTCTCTGGTCAAGTAGTGTTTTAAGTACCTACTTTCCTGTACGGTCAAGTAGTGTATTAAAGACCTACTTTCCTGTACTGCGTCAAGTAGGATTACAAAACCCACTTTCCTGCTACTGAGTCAAGTAGTGTTCAAAACCTACTTTTCCCGCTACTGCTCAAGTAAAAAAGTACCATTTTCCTGCTACTGAGTCAAGTAGTGTTTTAAAAATACCCTTTTTTGACGGAAGAGTGAAATAAAGACCATTTTTGCACGAGCAGAGGAAAA
>WNWK01032396.1:0-20000 GCA_009830355.1 Cherax destructor
TCGCCACACAGTGGCTTCATCAGTCCAATACAAAGCAGAAAGGTGTAAGGAGAGGAGGAGTTTGAGGTAATCAGTCCCTGAGCCTGGAATCGAAGTGTTCAGTCAATTAGTCTTGTAAAAAGTACGGCATATGGCCGGAGAAGTGACTTACATACTGTAGTCAGGTGAGTCGAGGCAGGAGGCGGCGGCATCAAAGTAAGAACCATGCACTAGTGGAAGTAGGTCTTCGTCCAGAGGTAGTGGAAGTAGGTCTTCGTCCAGAGGTAGTGGAAGTAGGTCTTCGTCCAGAGGTAGGGTTCTAAGAAGCAAGATCGCCACCCATCTTGATACCCATCAATTGCACAACCCAGGACAGCATGGGTTTAGAGCAGGCCGCTCCTGTCTGTCCCAACTACTGGACCACTACGACAAGGTCCTGGATGCTCTAGAAGATAAACAGAATACAGATGTTATATACACAGACTTTGCAAAAGCCTTTGACAAGTGTGACCATGGTGTAATAGCACACAAAATGCGTGATAAAGGAATAACAGGAAAAGTTGGTAGATGGATCTATAATTTCCTAACAAGTAGAACACAAAGAGTAGTAGTCAACAGAGTAAAGTCTGAGGCAGCTACTGTGAAAAGCTCTGTTCCACAAGGCACAGTACTTGCTCCCATCCTATTCCTCATCCTCATATCAGACATTGACAGGGATATAAGCCACAGTGCTGTGTCTTCCTTTGCAGATGACACCCGAATCTGTATGACAGTGTCCACCGTTGAAGACACTGCAAGACTCCAAGCAGACATAAACCAAATATTTAAATGGGCTGCAGAAAACAATATGAAGTTCAATGATGAGAAATTTCAATTACTCAGATACGGAAAACGTGAAGAAATTAAAATCTCATCAGAGTACAAAACTAATTCCAACCACACAATAGAGCGAAAAACTAATGTCAAAGACCTGGGAGTGATCATGTCAGAGGATCTCACCTTCAAGGACCATAACAAAGTAGCAATTGCATCTGCTCGAAAAATGACAGGATGGATAATGAGAACCTTCAAAACCAGGGATGCCAAGCCCATGTTGACACTTTACAGATCGCTTGTTCTATCTAGGCTGGAATATTGCTGCACACTAACTGCACCTTTCAAGGCGGGTGAAATTGCTGACCTTGAAAATGTGCAGAGAACCTTCACCGCACGCATAACTGCGATAAACCACCTCAACTACTGGGAACGCTTGAAGTTCCTAAACCTGTACTCTCTAGAACGCAGGCGGGAGAGATACATTATTATATACATATGGAAAATTCTCGAGGGCTTAGTACCAAACTTGCACACAAAAATCACTCCCTACGAAAGCAAAAGACTCGGCAGGCGATGTAACATCCCTCCAATGAAGAGCAGGGGTGCCACTAGCACGTTGAGGGACAACACAATAAGTGTCAGGGGCCCAAGATTGTTCAACTGCCTCCCACCATACATCAGGGGCATTACCAACAAACCCCTGGCTGTCTTCAAGCAGGCACTGGACAGGCACCTCAAGTCGGTACCTGATCATCCGGGCTGTGGTTCGTACGTTGGACTGCGTGCGGCCAGCAGTAACAGCCTGGTTGATCAGGCTCTGGTCTAGCAGGAGGCCTGGTCACAGACCGGGCCGCGGGGGCGTTGACCCCTGGAATTCTCTCCAGGTAGACTCAAGGTAGTGGAAGTAGGTCTTCGTCCAGAGGTAGTGGAAGTAGGCCTTCGTCAAGAGGTAGTGGAAGTAGGTCTTCGTCCAGAGGTAGTGGAAGTAGGTCTTCGTCCAGAGGTAGTGGAAGTAGGTCTTCGTTCAGAGGTATTGGAAGTAGGTCATCGTCCAAAGGTAGTGGAAGTAGGTCTTCGTCCAAAGGTAGTGTAAGTATGTCTTCGTCCAGATGTAGTGGAAGTAGGTCTTCGTCCAGAGGTAGTGGAAGTAGGTCTTCGTCCAGAGGTAGTGGAAGTAGGTCTTCGTCCAAAGGTAGTGGAAGTAGGTGTTCGTCCAAAAGTAGTGGAAGTAGGTCTTCGTCCAAAGGTAGTGGAAGTATGTCTTCGTCCAAAAGTAGTGGAAGTAGGTCTTCGTCCAAAGGTAGTGGAAGTAGGTCTTCGTCCAAAAGTAGTGGAAGTAGGTCTTCGTCCAAAGGTAGTGAAAGTAGGTCTTCGTCCAAAGGTAGTGGAAGTATGTCTTCGTCCAGAGGTAGTGGAAGTAGGTCTTCGTCCAGAGGTAGTGGAAGTAGGTCTTCGTCCAGAGGTAGTGGAAGTAGGTCTTCGTCCAAAGGTATGGTGGGAGGCAGTTGAACAATCTTGGGCCCCTGACACTTATTGATGCGTGCTCCAATTTCTTTAAGAGATCCATCACTCTGTATGACAACAGCAGCACTACCAGCTGCACCAATGGATTGGTGAACAGAACCATCAACGTAAATATTTTGTGAAAGAGTGGGATGATTGTTTTGAATGGGGTAATATTCGATGGAGCGGCGATGTGCCGCTGTTGCCTTACTTGACATAGATCATGTATCTGGTTCATGCGGAGGTCGGTTCTATGTTTTTTCGATTCATCTGGAGGGATGTTCACCAGTGCTGAGGGAAGTTTGGAGGGCTTCTGTGCATGGGTTTGAATGGGCTTACATGGGCATAGTAACTCCAATTAGGATATTTCTTTCAGTAACACGATCTCTGATGCTTGGAATATCAATTTCTTTCCAAATATTTGAAATTTTGGTAGTATGAAGGCATCCTAGGATGATCCACATTGCTTCGTTCTGCAGTTTTTCCAGCCCTCCAAGCTTCCAGTCAGACACAAGAGCAAGTAGTGGCACAGCATAATCAACTAATGATCTAATATAAGCAAGATACATAATTTTCACAATTTTAACATTAGCACCATACCAGGGATAAAACCTGCCACAACTCTAAGTGCTCTCAGCCTTTTCTTTGTATTGGCGACAAAGTCTCGTTACAACAGGTCCAAGTAGTGGGTCCTTAAAGCCAAGATACCTGTATCTGGTTACATATTCTAGATGAGGCCCATCATGCAACTGGATCTGGCGAACTGTGCCTCTCTGTCGAGGAGGACGACTGTTGAGTATCTTTGTTTTTTTCAGTAAAGATTATCAACCTGAGGTCCTGACACGAGGCTAATACATGATTAAGAATTTTTGGGTGTTGGAAAATTCGGTGGTGTGAATCATTATATCAACAAAACTAATCATATATTGATGGGGTTGGTTAGGCATATAATTATTATTATGATCAAGGGGAGCGCTAAACCCGTAGGATTATGCAGCTCGTGTTAGGCATAGCATTAGGTAAAGCATTAATTAGAATATTCAATAGAGTGGGACTGAGCACACCTCCCTGTGGGGTTCCCACACTAAAGTCTTTAGTTATACTTCTATGCCCCTGGAACAACACAGAAGACTTTCTGTTGAACAGGTAGTCCTTAATCCAGCGGAGAAGCCATCCTCCAACATACATTCTGGCAAGTTCACTAATGATTACATGCCGGTTGGCTACATCAAAAGCAGATTTAAAGTCAAGGAAGGTAGTGTATAAGCTGTCAGTGTGCAGGGTGAGACAGGTGGATATGCAATAATGCACACTCCTTCCATGCATGAAACAATACACCCGGGGATACAATTTTTTTAATTCTGTACATGAGACGATTAAGAATCATCCTCTTGTGGAGAAATTTCTCCAGGAGCGGGGTATTCGGACCCTTTCAGCCCTTTTCAACTGAGGGGCCCAGCCCTCTCAGAAAGGGGCAGTGACGTCTTGTTTGATACCACATCAAGTAATTGGACACAGATGTACCAGATTAGACATGACACTTCCTTGTAAGATATGTCATGACTGACCACTGTTGTAATTTGGATGGGTTAATGAGAGATAATCAATCTCTTACAGTAGTAGGAAAATTAAGAAAATCCTACACCCATTTTAATACTATGTTAAAGGTAGCATACACAGTCGTCTAAGCCCAGACACAGCAAGAAATCAGGCATTTTGCATTGCTTCCTGTAGAAGTTTGGCAAGCAAGAGAAACATGCTTGATCGACATTTCTTTTGTTTGTCAGGGCACGCCGGGGTGAGCAAGAGGTGCCAGGGTTTAGATTGCTTTTAATACTCCCAGGGGGAACATTAACGCCGGGATAATGGATAAAGAACTCTGTTCGGCGCGTTTATGTGCATAAAAAAGACAATCCACAATTAGTGGTATATTACAGATAAGTGTGCGCAGCTTATTGTAGTGACATTACTGCAAATAGACAAATATTGAAGAACATAAGAGTGACATTGAGAGTGTAACAAAGGTCCGTTCTAGGACGTGTGACATTCCTCAGCGATACTTTTTCAATCAAGACACAGGAAACCTGTCGTATGGTGCAAACAACACCATAGCTCACGTTACAACAAACAAGGTAGGTTTTGAACTTCTTTTGGCACAGAGGGACTGCGCAGTACTTGTAGTCACAAGAGATTTGAAACTATCCTATTGACAGCAGTAAGGTGCTGGCTTTTTAGCCCTTCCAAGTTAGTACCACATTGTTCAGTATTCAATTACTGAATGTATATTGTTATACGCTCCTCAAGGGGAATTTATTCACATTCAGTTTATACATACTTGTCCCTAACAGCTCCGTGGCAGTAGAACACACTGGGTCATATCTGGGGAACTATTTGGCTGCAGCTGCAGAAAGTTGACCCAGCAATAAAAGATAAGTACCGTGTTTCTAATGTTCCTGTACAAATGTTTCATGTATTCTACCAATGTAAATTTACCACAAGACTTTTTAAAGACATTCTCCCAGATAAAGCTAGTTGGTTCAGATACGTAGATAATGTTTTTTGCCTGTGGCTCAATGATACCTTCCATTAATTTCACCACAGAACATGAAATAAATAACACTTTACCATTCCTAGATGTTTTAATCCATCGTGTCAACAGAAAATTTAAATTCACTATATAGGAAGTCCACCAATGTGTCGTTATAGATTCACTACTATTACAACGACGACACCAGGGTAAACAGTAGTGTGTTCCTCACAATGTTCTTGAGAGTCTTGCGCATCTGCAGTCCAGAGTACCTCGAGGACGAAATCAACAAGATATTCAACATAGCCACAAAACTGAGATATCCCAGGGATTTTGTACACACTCTTAAACAACAGTGCTATACAAAATCACATGATTGCTCAGCATGCCAAGTTGGTTGATGGATTGGTGACGCTCGACCAGTGTCTACGCACCAAAACTTCATACCACGTCAGTTGTGAAGGGTTATATAATGTGTTTAGCTGTTAGTGTACCATACAGCGACAGGCACACAAGATTACGAGATAACATAAGGGGCGGTTAAAGGGAATTAGTAGAAATTAGAAATTTAGATCATAGAAATATTATTGGAAAGGCATGAAAGATTCCCAAGTAAGGCATATTAACCGACAATGATAAGAATAGTAGACAATATTTAGGAAGAGATACTTCTGAGTATCTCGGTAGAACATTCGAGTACCCCAGAGCAGGATCTTTAAACGGACAAAGAGCACATTCTATTCCATTCTTTTATTATTTGATAAGGTTACACAGAATAATAGCAATCCATTTGTATAGTACCCAACGAGAAACGTATTTTCTCAAACCACTTGACCTGTTACAAACGACTAGAAAAAGCTTGAAGAGTAGGGGGGTGGTGGTAGGGTGGTGTTGGCACTGACCACTGACCACACTAAGGGTAACCGTGGACGGTGACACATCCGCACTACGCTACTCTGAGAACTCTCTCCCTGCTTTAGTTCCTCTCTTGCAACATTGCAAAGCTCCTGATGACGCACTGAGAAGTGTGAAACTACTTGAGCTAAAGATTCCCCCTTGTGGCTTATCTTCCATAGTTTGCATATATATATATATATATTATATATATATATATATATATATATATATATATATATATATATATATATATATATATATAATATATATATATGCAAAAAGATCACAGTAAACAGGTGATATCAAAATATGCAAGACATCAACTATAAAAAAAAATATAAGAATTCCAAGCGCATTCGTGACTACCACATTATCATTATAGTTCCTTGAATGTGAGTAGTCAGAGTTGAATTCTTCTTTTTTCATAGTGGTTGTCCTGCTATATATATATATATATATATATATATATATATATATATATATATATATATATATATATATATATATATATATATATATATGCAAAATAACCACTATGAAAAATAGAAGAATTCAAGCGCTTTCGTGACTACTCACATTATCAAGGAACTATAAAAGGAAACGTGAGAAGAAGGCTTATAAAGAGGCAGAATACACCTCACAGTCACATCACACTAACAAAGACAACACCTCACAGGATAGAGGCATGGCTTACCAATAGAAAGCAGAGAGTTTCCATTAATGGGGTCAAATCTGAATGGGGATTAGTCACTAGTGGCGTTCCACAAGGATCAGTTTTAGTCCCATTGTTGTTCATAATTTACATAAATGACCTTGATGAAGGAATTGCAAGTGACATGAGTAAATTTGCTGATGATATCTCCTTTGTTTATGCCCATCATCCACTTGTACACCTCGATGATATCTCCCCTCATTCTACGTCTCTCCAGAGAGTGGAGATTCAACGCTCTAAGTCTATTTTCATACGGGAAATTTCTTATACTGTAAATCATTTTAGTCATTCTTCTTTGTATGTTCTCCAATGAATCTATATCCATCCTGTAGTAAGGAGACCAAAACTGAGCTGCATAATCCAAATGAGGTCTCACTAGTGATGTATAGAGCTGTAAAATAACTTTTGGACTTCTGTTGCTTATACTTCTTGAAATAAATCCTAGTAATCTGTTAGCCTTATTGCGCACACTTAGGCACTGTTGTCTTGGCTTTAGATTCCTGCTACCATGACTCCCAAGTCTTTTCACATTCTGTATGATCAAGCTCTACTTCACCTAGTTTATAAATTCGAGGGATATTTTCATTACCAAGGACTAGTACCTTACACTTGTCCACATTGAACTTCATCTGCCACTTTTGAGACCAAGACATTAATTTGTCCAAATCCTCCTGGAGTTCACTGGTATCCTCCTCAGAATGAATCATACGGCCTATTTTTGTATCATCAGCAAATTTTACTCATGTCACTTGCAATTCCTTCATCAAGGTCATTTATGTAAATTATGAACAACAATGGGGCTAAAACTGATCCTTGTGGAACGCCACTAGTGACTAATCCCCATTCAGATTTGACCCCATTAATGGAAACTCTGCTTTCATTGGTAAGCCATGCCTCTATCCTGTGAGGTGTTGTCTTTGTTAGTGTGATGTGACTATGAGGTGTATTCTGCCTCTTTATAAGCCTTCTTCTCACGTTTCCTTTTATAGTTCCTGATAATGTGAGTAGTCACGAAGCGCTTGAATTCTTCATTTTCATAGTGGTTATTTTGCATATTTTGATATCACCTGTTTACTGTGATCTTTTTGCATATATATATATATATATATATATATATATATATATATATATATATATATATATATATATATATATATATATATATATATATGCAAAACGATCACAGTAAACAGGTGATATCAAATATGCAAGACAACCACTATGAAAAATTGAGGAATTCCAAGCGCTTTCGTGACTACTCACATTATCAAGGAACTATAAAAGGAAACATGACAAGAAGGCTTATATAAGGGGCAAGACTACACCTCACAGTTACATCACACTAACAAAGACTACACCTCACAGTAGCGTAACATCGCACGACTCTGTGAAGAGGAACATAAGAAAGGACCTGAAACTCTTCCCAAGAATTAAGATTAGTCCAATTTATCATTAAATTCTTCCCAAATTTTATTAATTATAAATGAATCCAATTTATATAAACCAAAAGAAATATTCATATTATTTTCAAAACTGCTTTTAATGAAACATGATTCAATTATATTCCTCTCAACCATGGACTTGCTTGATACAACTTTCTCAGCATTTTGAAAATCAATTGGATGGTTAAAATCTCTCACATGAATAAATAGAGCATTAGAATCTTGTCCAGTTTTAATGCTATATTTATGTTGTTTTAATCTTAGTTCAAGACTTTTACCAGTTTGACCATAATAAACTTTATCGCATATTTTACAGGGAATCTTATAGACACATCCGTCAGCATTTTGGGAGGAATTTTTTATCAAAAGTCTTTTTACTGTATCAAGATTTTTAAATACAACTTTGATATTAAAATTCTTAAGAAAGGAAGGGATATCAACCAAGTTTTCATGGTAAGGGAGAACCAACATATTTTTGGTTGAATAAGGTTGGTTGTCCCTTTTTAAGAACATAAGAACATAAGAAAGGAGGAACACTGCAGCAGGCCTGTTGGCCCATACTAGGCAGGTCCTTCACATTCCCTCCCACTAACATAAGAACATAAGAATGGAGGAACACTGCAGAAGGCCTACTGGTCCATACAAGGCAGGTCCTTATCAAAACCACCACTACCTAAGAATTTATTCCCGTACTCACGACACCAATCAAACCCAGCCCCTCCCACTAATATATTTGTCCAATCTCTTTTTAAAGCCACCCAAGGTCCTAGTCTCTATCACCCTACTCGGAAGATTGTTCTACGCATCTACAACTCTGTTCGAAAACCAGTACTTGCCTATGTCCTTTCTAAATCTAAATTTATCCAATTTAAATCCGTTATTTCTGGTTCTTACTTGGTTCGATATCCTCAGTATTTTATTAATATCTCCTTTGTTTATGCCCATCATCCACTTGTACACCTCGATGATATCTCCCCTCATTCTACGTCTCTCCAGAGAGTGGAGATTCAACGCTCTAAGTCTATCTTCATACGGGAGATTTCTTATACTGTAAATCATTTTAGTCATTCTTCTTTGTATGTTCTCCAACGAATCTATATCCATACTGTAGTAAGGAGACCAAAACTGAGCTGCATAATCCAAATGAGGTCTCACTAGTGATGTATATTGGTAGAATTACCGACAATATGTTAAGTAAAAGGACACAAATGCAACTAATGTGACATTTTATTGTGGCAACGTTTCGCTCTCCAGGAGCTTTTTCAAGCCGGATTGTAAAAAGTATTCCTATGCCACTACACTGGCATACACATGCATATATATACATACACACATCTAGGTTTTTCTTCTTTTTCTTAATAGCTCTTGTTCTTTTTATTTTCTCTATTGTCCATAGGGAAGTGGAAAAGAATCTTTCCTCCGTAAGCCATGCGTGTCGTATGAGGCGACTAAGATGCCGGGAGCAATGGGCTAGTAACCCCTTCTCCTGTACAAATCTACTAAAAACGAGAAGAAGAAAAACTTTATAAAACTGGGTTGTCTGAATGTGCGTGGATGTAGTGCGGATGATAAGAAAGAGATGATTGCCGATGTTATGAATGAAAAGAAGTTGGATGTCCTGGCCCTAAGCGAAACAAAGCTGAAGGGGTAGGCGAGTTTCAGTGGGGAGAAATAAATGGGATTAAGTCAGGAGTATCTGAGAGAGTTAGAGCTAAGGAAGGGGTAGCAATAATGTTGAAGGATCAGTTATGGAAGGAAAAGAGGGAATATGAATGTGTAAATTCAAGGATTATGTGGATTAAAATAAGGGTCGGATGCGAAAAGTGGGTCATAATAAGCGTGTATGCACCTGGAGAAGAGAGGAGTGTAGAGGAGAGAGAGAGATTTTGGGAGATGTTAAGCGAATGTATAGGAACTTTTGAACCAAATGAGAGAGTAATTGTGGTAGGGGACCTAAATGCTAAAGTGGGAGAAACATGCAGAGAGGTGTAGTAGGTAAGTTTGGGGTGCCAGGTGTAAATGATAATGGGAACCCTTTGATTGAACTTTGTATAGAAAGGGGTTTAGTTATAGGTAATACATATTTTAAGAAAAAGAGTTTGTTGGACTATGTATTGGTAGATAAAAGACTGTTGAGTAGACTTCAGGATGTACATGTTTATAGAGGGCCACAGATATATCAGATCACTTTTTAGTTATAGCTACAGTGGGAGTAAAAGGTAGATGGGATACAAGGAAAATAGAATCAGTAAGTAAAAGAGAGGTGAAGGTTTATAAACTAAAAGAGGAGGCAGTTAGGGTAAGATATAAACAACTATTGGAGGATAGATGGGCTAGTGAGAGTGTAGGCAATGGGGTTGAAAATGTATGGGGTAGATTTTAAAATGTAGTGTTAGAGTGTTCAGCAGAAGTTTGTGGTTACAGGCAGTGGGTGCGGAGGGGAAAAGGAGCGATTGGTGGAATGATGATGTAAAGAGAGTAGTAAGGGAGAAAAGTTAGCATATGAGAGGTTTTACAAAGTAGAAGTGATGCAAGGAGGAAGAGTATATGGAGAGAAAAAGAGAGGTTAAAAGAGTGGTGAAGCAATGTAAAAAGAGAGCAGATGAGAGAGTGGGTGAGATGTTATCAGCAAATTTTGTTGAAAATAAGAAAAAGTTTTGGAATGAGATTAATAAGTTGAGGAAGCCTAGAGAACAAATGGATTTGACAGTTAAAAATAGGAGAGGAGAGTTATTAAATGGAGAGTTAGAGGTATCGGGAAGATGGAGAGAATATTTTGAGGATTTGTTAAATGTTGATGAAGACAGGGAAGCTGTGATTTCGTGTGTAGGGCAAGGAGGAATAACATCTTGTAGGAGTGTGGAAGAGCCAGGTGTGGGTGAAGGGGAAGTTCGTGAGGCAGTGGGTAGAATGAAAGGGGGTAAGGCAGCTGGGATTGATGGGATAAAGATATGTAGGATAAACAGCAAGGAACCTCGAAACACGCATCAATGAACACATTAATGCATGCAGAAACGATAACCTGAACAACGCCTGCGTACAACACCGAAATTCCAACAATCATCTCATGAAATTCAAAGACGCCCGACTAGTAATCAAAGAAACTAATTTCCGTAGACGCAAATGCCTTGAATCAGCACTTATCTCTGTTTCTAACACAATTAAACAAAACAAAGGCAGCTTCACCATCTCTGAAGTCTTAGCAAGAATCCTCCTGAAAACAGTAAACCCTACCATCACATAGTCTCTCCTGCTAATTCAACACAAGCACATCGTAGATGTGGAACACTCCTACAGGCCTTCGATATTTCAACCTCCAGCAGAAATATTTGTCTAACCTATTGTTATACTACCTAGTATTTGTTTTATCACCTTTTACTCATGTGCATATTGATTGTTCTACCTTATTGTATTACTACTACTACTACTAATATCACTACTACTACCACCACTAGTATTTCACCTCACTTTGAGAGTATATATAAACCCACTATGTCCATTATCGCTTGTAACGGCTTGAGAAAGCTCCTGGAGAGCGAAACGTTGCCACAATAAAATGTCACATTAGTTTCATTTGTGTCCTTTTACTTAACATATTGTCGGTAATTCTACCAATGTTATTACAATCATAGAATTGATGTGGGGAAAAGGGTGAGTGGAGCACTTCGGAGTCTGTGGAGACAAAGAACCTTGTCCATGGAAGTAAAGAAGGGAATGTATGAGAGTATAGTTATACCAACGCTCTTATATGGGTGTGAAGCATGGGTGATGAATGTGCAACGAGGAGAAGGCTGGAGGCAGTGGAGATGTCATGTCTGAGGTCAATGTGTGGTGTGAATATAATGCAGAGAATTCGGAGTTTGGAAATTAGGAGGAGGTGGGATTACCAAAACGATTGTCCAGAGAGCTGAGGAGGGGTTGTTGTGGTGGTTTGGACATGTAGAGAGAATGGAACGAGACAGAGTGACTTCGAGAGTGTATAAATCTGTAGTGGAGGGAAGGCGGGGGGGTCGGCCTAGGAAAGGTTGGAGGGAGGGGTAAAGGAAGTTTTGTGTCGAGGGTCTTGGACTTCCAGCAAGCATGTGTGAGCGTATTTGATAGGAGTGAATGGAGGCATATGGTTTTAATACTTGACGTGCTGTTGGAGTGTGAGCAAAGTAACATTTATGAAGGGATTCAGGGAAACCGGCAGGCCGGACTTGAGTTCTGGAGATGGGAAGTACAGTGCCGGCACTCTGAAGCAGGGGTGTTAATGTTGCAGTTTTATAACTGTAGTGTAAGCACCCTTCTGGCAAGACAGTGATGGAGTGAATGGTGATGAAAGTTTTCTTTTCGGGCCACCCTGCCTTGGTGGGAATCGGCCGATGTGTTAATAAAAATAAAACCAATTATGTTTCTTGGGTATTTTAAATCATTAGCTATTTCATAAATTTTAGAGATTTCTTCATCTATGAACTCTGGACTACAAATACGTAAAGCTCTCAAAAACATTGAAGAAAAAACCGACACTTAAACTCTATCTTGATGTGAAGAGTAATAGTGTACATAGCAACAATTATTTGTAGGTTTTCTGTAAATTTTGAATTTAAAATCAATGTTACCCTTAATAATAAACACATCTAGGAAGGGCAATGAGTTATTTACTTCGAATTCAACAGTAAAATTTATGGAAAAATAAACACATAAGCAGTATAATGTGATCCTTTATTGACAACGTTTCGCCCACGCAGTGGGCTTTATCGAGTCACAGACAGATCTACCTGGAAAATGAGCAACATGGAGATATATATAGGGTACAGTCAGGTGGAGAATGCTGGGTCAGGTGGAGAAAGCTGCATGTGAGTCTTAAAAGTAGTGTGATAGTTAAAAACATAGTGTGACTTAAAGGACCTGCAGTGCACCATTCTTGAGTTCTAGGTGGGATAGCGTTGAAGAAGTTTCTTGGCAATAGGTTCAGCTATGTTGTAGAAGCCGTTGTTCTAGTTGAAGTTGTTGGATATACAGATGAGTGATGATTCTAGGATTCTTCGGTATTGCGTGTTGTCTTCTCTGGCGATGAGTCTTGCGTTTCTGTAGTTGATTATATGGTTGTGTAAATTTCGGTGTTGAACACAGGCATTTCTTGAGTCGTCAGATCTGCCTGCGTACTGGTGTTCTGAAATGCGTCTTTGTAGGTCTCTGGATGTTTCGCCAACGTATAATTTGCTGCAGCCATTACAAGGGATTGTGTATACCCCTGCCGTGGATTGAAGCTTTTCCTGTCTGTTACTGGTAATGTCCTTAATGGTGGTGGATGTGGAGGTGGATACTCGGAATGAGGTCTTAGAAAAATGTTGGAAACTTGTTTGGAAATGGAGTTGGTGGGAAGGACTATGTATCTCTTCTCAGCAGTGTCTTCTCTGGGTGTGTTGAAGATGTTTAATGCCCGTCGTCTGCAGTCTGTAATGAAGTGACGAGGATAGTGAAGTTTGGAAAAACTTGTTCAATGAGGGAGCATTCTTCTTCAAGGAACTCACTGCTGCAGATTCTGAGTGCGCAGGAAAAAGCCTATAATTACACCACGTTTAATTTTGGTGTCGTGGTGAGAGAAGTGGAGAAGATCGTGTTGATTGGTAGGTTTCGATAGACTTTAAAACGAAGTTCATGGTCAGCTTTGCAGAGAAGAACATCAAGGAAAGGAAGAGTGTTGTCGACTTCTTCTTCTAGTGTAAACTGGATTGATGGCTCAACCTGGTTGAGTTCGTGTTGGAGAGCTTGAACGTTGAAGCGTCTGGGAGTTATGATGAGAATGTCGTCAACATAACGAAGCCAGGTGACAGAAGAGGGAATACACAACCATTTAATCAACTACAGAAACGCAAGACTCATCGCCAGAGAAGACAACACGCAATACCGAAGAATCCTAGAATCATCACTGATCTGTATATCCAACAATTTCAACCAGAACAACGGCTTCTACAACATAGCTGAACCTTGCCAAGAACTTCTTCAGCGCTTCCACCTGAGGAACTCAAGAATGGTACACTGTCAGAGTCCTTTAAGTCACACTATGTTTTAACTATCCCACTCTTTTCCAAGACTCAAATGCAGCTTTCTCCCCTGACCCAGCATTACCACCTTTGCCACCTGTGTCCCTAATTCTCCATGTTGCTCATTTTCCAGGTAGATCTGTCTGTGACTCGATAAAGCCCACTGCGTGGGCGAAACGTTGTCAATAAAGGATCACATTATACTGCGTATGTGTTTATTTTCCATTGTGTCGGTATTTTATACCATTTATTTCCATAAAATTTATAGAATGAGCTAAGCTATTTAATTTAACAAGGAAATGGTTTACGTCTACATTCTTAGGCATAGGCACAAAAATATCATCAACATATCTATATCTATATATATATATATATATATATATATATATATATATATATATATATATATATATATATATATATATATATAAATATAATCAACATATATATATATATATATATATATATATATATATATATATATATATATATATATATATATGTCGTTGCCGATTAGGAAAAAACTGGTCAGTATCAGAACTCATCTAAAATTAAGTCCTTTCTAAAATTTTGTCTTATACGTTTAAAGATGATATTTATTTTCATTTATGTTAATATAGAGATTTAAAATTTTTTGTACCAAGAAAAACTTTGAAAACCTACCTAACCTTATTACCGGGGCAATTTAATTTACCCCTAACAACTAAATATATTTTAGATACGTTAACATTAATTTAATAATAAACAAAACACAATGAAATATATTTTTTCGTTAAGTTCAGTATGATTTTGGCGAAATTATTGCATACCAAATTTTCACTAATCGGCACGACATATATATATATGTCGTGCCGATTAAAAAACTTGCGATTTTGCCTTAAATAGCCGCTCACCTTGCTATATAAGACAAGTGAAAATTTGTGTATGCAATAATTTCGAAAATCATTCTGGTATAACGAAAAAAATATATTTCATTGTCTTGTTTTTTAAATTGTGTTAACTAAAAATATATTTAGTGGGTTCAAATTAGCTGTTGAAAAGGTAGAAGGTTTTCAAATTTCTTTTTACAAGTATAAATTCTTACATTAACATAAATGAAAAAATATAAAATCTAAACGTATAAGAAAATTTCAAAAGGACAAGTGACAATTTTCATGCAATTGACCAGTTTAATCAGGCACGACATTATATATTATATATATATATATATTTTTTTTTTTTTTTTTTATTAACCATCTACGTTCCACCAAGGCAGGGTGGCCGAAAAGAAAAACTTTCATCATCATTCCTCCATCACTGTCTTGCCAGAGGGTGCTCTATTAATAAACTGCATTAACACCCCTCCTTCAGGTGCCGGCACTGTACTTCCCATCTCCAGAACTCAAGTCCGGCCTGCCGGTTTCCTAGATCCTTCATAAATGTTACTGCTCACACTCCAACAGCGTCAAGTTTTAAAAAACCATGTGCCTCCATTCACTCCTATCAAATACGCTCACACTGCTTGCTGGAGTCCAAGGCCCCTCCACCAAAACTTCCTTTACCCCTCCCTCCAACCTTTCTAGGCCGACCCTACCCGCCTTCCCCTACAGATTTATACACTCTCGAAGTCACTCTGTCTCGTTCCATTCTCTCTACATGTCCAAACCACCTCAACAACCCCTCCTCAGCTCTGGACAATCGTTTTGGTAATCCGCACCTCCTCCTAATTTCCAAACTCCTAATTCTCTGCATAATATTCACACACACATTGACCTCAGCACGACATCTCCACTGCCTCAGCCTTCTCCTCAGTTTTCAGCATTCATCACCCATGCTTCACACCCATATAAGAACGTTGGTATAACTATCTCTCATACATTCCCCTCTTTACTTCCATGGACAAAGTTCTTTGTCTCCACAGACTCGAAGTGCTCCCCTCACCCTTTTTCCCCTCATCAATTCTATGATTCACCTCATCCTTCATAGACCCATCTGCTGACATGTCCACTCCCAAATATCTGAATACATTTACCTCCTCCATATCTCTCCCTCCAATCTGATATCAATCTTTCGTCACCTATTCTTTTGTTATCCTCATCACCTTCTCTTTCCTATATTCACTTTCAATTTTCTTCTTTTACACACCCTACCAAATTCATCCACCAACCTCTGCAACTTCTCTTCAGAATCTCCCAAAAGCACAGTATCATCAGAAAAAGCAACTGTGACAACTCCACTTTTTATTTGCTTCTTTATCTTTTAGTCCCACACCTCTTGCCAAGACCCTCGCATTCACTTCTCTTACCCCCATCTATAAATATATTGAACAACCACGGTGACATCACACATCCTTGTCTAAGGCCCACTTTTACTGGGAAATAGTCCCCTTCCCTCCTACACACTCTAACCTGAGCCTCACTATCCTCATAAAAACTCTTCACTGCTTTCAGTAACCTTCCTCCTATTCCATACACCTGCAACATCTACATTGCCCCCTATCTACCCTATCATACGCCTTTTCCAAATCCATAAATGCCACAAAAACATCTTTACCCTTATCCAAATACTGTTCACCTATATGTTTCACTGTAAACACTTGGTCTACACACCCCCTACCTTTCCTAAAGCCCCCTTTTTCATCTGCTATCCTGCTTTCTGTCTTACTCCTAATTCTTTCAATAATAACTCTACCATACACTTTACCAGGTACACTCAACAGACTTATTCCCCTATAATTTTTACTCTCTTTTGTCCCCTTTGCCTTTATACAAAGGAACAATACACCTCTCTGCCATCCTAGGTACCTTACCCTCTTCCATACATTTATTAAATAATAGCACAACCACTCCAAAACTATATCCCCACCTGCTTTTAACATTTCTATCTTTATCCCATCAATCCCAGCTGCCTTACCCCTTTCATTCTACCACTGCCTCACGAACTTCCCCTACCCCCACAACTGGCTCTTCCACACTCCTACAAGATGTTATTCCTCCTTGCCCTACACACGAAATCACAGCTTCCCTGTCTTCATCAACATTTAACAACTCCTCAAAATATTCTCTCCATCTTCCTGATACCTCTAACTCTCCGTTTAATAACTCTCCTCTCCTATTTTTAACTGTCAAATCAATTTGTTCTCTAGGCTTCCTCAACTTATTAATCTCATTCCAAAACTTTTTCTTATTTTCAACAAAATTTGCTGATAACATCTCACCCACTCTCTCATTTGCTCTCTTTTTACATTGCTTCACCACTCTTTTAACCTTCTTTTTCTCTCCATATACTCTTCCTCCTTGCATCACTTCTACTTTGTAAAAACCTCTCATATGCTAACTTTTTCTCCTTACTACTCTCTTTACATCATCATTCCACCAATCGCTCCTCTTCCCTCCGCACCCACTCGCCTGTAACCACAAACTTCTGCTGAACACTCTAACACTACATTTTAAATCTACCCCATACATTTTCGACCCCATTGCCTACCTCTCACTAGCCCATCTATCCCCCAATAGTTGTTTATATCTTACCCTAACTGCCTCCTCTTTTAGTTTATAAACCTTCACCTCTCTTTACTTACTGATTCTATTTTCCTTGTATCCCATCTACCTTTTACTCCCACTGTAGCTATAACTAAAAAATGATCTGATATATCTGTGGCCCCTCTATAAACATGTACATCCTGAAGTCTACTCAACAGTCTTTTATCTACCAATGCATAGTCCAACAAACTACTGTCATTACGCCCTACATCATATCTTGTATACTTATTTATCCTCTTTTTCTTAAAATATGATTACCTATAACTAAACCCCTTTCTATACAAAGTTCAATCAAAGGGCTCCCATTATCATTTACACCTGGCACCCCAAACTTACCTACTACACCCTCTCTGCAAGTTTCTCCCACTTAAGCATTTAGGTCCCTACCACAATTACTCTCTCATTTGGTTCAAAAGTTCCTATACATTCGCTTAACATCTCCCAAATCTCTCTCTCTCCTCTACACTTCTCTCTTCTCCAGGTGCATACACCTTATTATGACCCACTTTTCGCATCCGACCCTTATTTTAATCCACATAATCCTTGAATTTACATTCATATTCCCTTTTTTCCTTCCATAACGGGATCCTTCAACATTATTGCTACCCTTCCTTAGCTCTAACTCTCTCAGATACTCCTGACTTAATCCCATTTATTTCTCCCCACTGAAACTCGCCCACCCCCTTCAGCTTTGTTTCGCTTAGGGCCAGGACATCCAACTTCTTTTCATTCATGACATCGGCAATCATCTCTTTCTTATCATCCATCATCCACCACATTCAAACAACCCAATTTTATAAAGTTTTCTTCTTCTCTTTTTAGTAAATTTCTACAGGAGAAGGGTTACTAGCCCATTGCTCCCGGCATTTTAGTCGCCTCATACGACACGCATTGCTTACGGAGGAAAGATTCTTTTCCACTTCCCCATGGACAATAGAAAATAAAAGAACAAGAGCTATTAAGAAAGAAGAAAAACCTAGATGTGTGTATGTATATATATGCATGTGCATGCCAGTGTTGTGTGACCTAAAGTGTAAGTAGAAGTAGCTAGATATACCTGTTATCCAGCGTGTTTATGAGACAGAAAAAAGGGGCACCAGCAATCCTACCATCATGTCAAACAGTTTCAGGTTTCTGTTTCACAGTCACCTGGCAGGACAGTAGTACCTCCCTGGATGGTTGCTGTCTACCAACCTACTACCTAAATATATATATATATATATATATATATATATATATATATATATATATATATATATATATATATATATATATATATATATATATATATATATATATATATGTCGTGCCGATTAGGTAAAACTTGCGATTTTGGCTTAAATAGCAACGCTCACCTTTGCCATATAAGACAAGTGAAAATTTGTGTATACAATAATTTCGCCAAAATCATTCTGAACATAACGAAAAAATATATTTCATTGTGTTTGTTTATTATTAAATTAATGTTAACGTATCTAAAATATATTTAGTTGGGTTAGGCTAAATTAAATTGCGCTTTTGTAATAAGGTTAGGTAGGTTTTCAAAGTTTCTCTTGGTACAAAATTATAAATTTTTACATTAACATAAATGAAAAATATATATCTTTAAACGTATAAGAGAAAATTTTAGAAAGGAATTAATTTTAGATGAGTTCTTGCTAATTGACCAATTTTACCTAATCGGCACGACATATATATATATATGTATATTGGAAGAAATAAAAAGTGGTTTATAAATACAGAGATAACTGCCTCATTTCCACTGTACTGTTCATTTTTTTCATTAATAATTTATATAATACTTCTAGTAGTGTTTAGCATTAGCAAGGTTATCAGGGGATCCTCTCCAGCCATATGTTGATGCAAGCTGTGCACACGAGATGCTGCAAATGTATTCCTGATAGAAGGGATAAACGTGGAATTACCAGAGCTTATACTCTACCTCCTGAAGTGATGCGAGAGCTTACAGGAAGAAGGGAAACTGGGGATTGCTTCGTAATTATTAGATATATAGTAAGAGAAAGCATGCCTCAGCTGTGGTTGTGAAATGTTATGAGGGTTATTTGTCAGAAGTGTAACAGGTTGTAGTGATAAACTTGATATTGATGTGGATAATTTCTCTGGACAGTTATTGATTTTTTTATTCCATTATTATTTTAAATCTTATTTATGTAATTTCTTTATTTAGCATAGATGTGTGCTGAGAGTTGATGTGTACTTTAGTGTATAACAAACAGTGAATTTCTTAATATCTTCTTATCTGAATTAGGAGTGTTCTTCAGGTGATTTATCATTATTCCAATGAGTACCAATGTTCTAATGCCAATCTTTTGATCCCTCATCATAGTGCCGTAGCATTTTTCTTGTTATAAAACAAAAGGTTATTTTAATAATAGATTATTTTCAATCCACCGTAAGTGAATGTAACTAAAGATTCGTTTTACTGTGAAAGTTAATATCTATAATATTCCTCGGATGTATTATATGACTCCTATTGAGGTTCCTGTTCTAGCACAAATCCCTTGCAGATTCCCCTTCCAGCAACAACTATTTCCTTTTATTTTTGCCTTCTCA
>WNWK01032397.1:0-21924 GCA_009830355.1 Cherax destructor
GAAAATCAACTCCCCCAAAAAAAAAAAAAAAAAAAAAAAAAAAAAAAAAAAAAAAAAAAAAAAAAAAAAAAAAAAAAAAAAAAAAAAAAAAAAAAAAAAAAAAAAAAAAAAAATATTACAGACATAGACAGGTAGTAACAAGAAGGGGACAACGATATAAACTATACACCCAAATCAGAATCAGGGCCATACAAAAATTTAGAAAAAAAACAAAGGGTGAAAAAATAATTTGGACAGTGAGATCAGTAGATCCCATCCAGCAATTGTTTTTCAATAAATTGCAAATGAAATATTGTGCCAAAGTCCACCATGCACAGTAAAACAAAGGCAGATCGCACCATGTTTTAAAGTTTGGGGGTGGTACAAAGGCTATAACCCATAATTTGAATGAAATCAACATTCCCGTGCTTTAACTTCCATATACCTACTCCAGCTATACGTCTCCCGTTGTTGGATATGTTTGATTGTTTTGTTTTAAAGAGGGGAAAATGCATACCCATAGGGGGTTTTACAGCTCCTGGGGGAAAGGGAGGTGTTCAGGTTCTATCCAAAGGGAGTGCAAGTCCAGTTCCTTGGATCAAAAACCCCACACTGGCATCATTCACCTCTTAAGGTTTCTTTAACATAGTGAGAAGCTATTAATTTATACATATTTTTCAGTCTTAGTACAGTGAAACCTTTTTTTAATGGCAAAAAAAGGGGGAGGGGGTGTACAAATTTCATGATCGTCCAGTCGTCTCTGACGTAATGGACTTGGTCCGCTGATGCAGAAGATTAGCAGATTAAGAAACTACTGTAACCTGTATAGTACTGTACTGTATAGTAGTTTTGTAGTGTTGTGTAATTTACAGTAATTTTACTTACCTTCTAATGGTGAAGAGATAGATCAAATTGTTGTGATCATGGGCAGTTTTGCATGCTTTCTAGAACCAACTGTTGAACCTTTATGGCTGATCTACACTAAATTTTTGAGGTCTGCAAGCGTGTCCTTGCTTCTACAGATATCAGACACTGTTTTTTAAACTTTTTCCTCACATACCCATGCCATGAGACACTAGACTTAACCTTTTTAGTTCAAGTTTCTACTTAAACATGAGAACCCATTCCACATGGCAAACATCACTTGCTTTTTGATGCCATTGTTAATTGCTCTTGCTTTATGTTAATAAAATTCACAAAAAGTTTCCAGGGAAAAATTTAAAAAAGGGGAAAGGAAAGGAGGGAGAGGTGGGGGAAAGGAAAGGGGGGGGAGGGGTAAGGGAAAGGAAAGGAGGGAGGGAGGAAGAAAAGGGACAGAGTGGGAGGGAGGGGGGGAAGGGGGAAAGAGGGACAGAGGGGAGGGAGGGAATTGGAGGGAGGGATGGACTGGGAGGGAGGGAGGGGGGGAAAATAGGAGGGAGGTGGGAAAGGAGGGAGTAGGAGGGGGGGGAGGTTGTGGGGAGGGAGGTAGTAGGGGGGAGGGGTGAGGGAGGGGGGAAGGGGGTGGTATATTTGAGGTAGGGGGAGGAAGAGAGGGTGAGAAAAGAGGGTAGGGGGGGAGAAGAGGGGTAGGAGGGGAGAAGAGGGTAGGGGGGGAGAGAAGAGGGTAGGAGGGGAGAGAAGAGGGTAGGGGGCGAAAAGGGGGAGGGGGAGAAAGAGGGGGGGGCAGAGAAGAGGGTGGGAGGCAGAGAAGGGGTAGGAGGGCAGAGAAGGGGGTGGGAGGCAAAGAAGAGGGTAGGAGGGAGAGAAAGGGTGGGGGTGAGAGAAGAGGGTGGGGGTGAGGGGAAATTAGGAGGTGAGAAAAAGGGGTAGGAAGTGAGAGAAGGGGGGTGTAGGAGGGAAAAGTGGGGGGTGATGGGAGAGGGGGGGAGGGAGGGAGGGGAGAGGGGAATTTTTTAACAATGCCAAAAAGATTCATAAGAAGCCTAAACTCAATAAATCTCCCATATGCCCAAAGGGAAAGGAATGAAAATTTTATCATTAGCAGGCCAGAGTGGGTTTCCCCCCGAATTTTAAACCCACAAATCCCCAAGCAGATGTTTACATGGGTTTGCTTGTTCAAATGTTCGAATATCCAAACCAGAGAGTGTAGTTTTCCTGGGGAAAAATTTAAACCCCGTTAAATAACTTTACTTTATAAAAAAACCGAAAACCCCGAAATGTAATCGTATTTAAAGGGGAAAGCACAAAATTTTGTGAGGTCATGCAGTGCAGGGGGAAATGGGGGCAATCAGGTTTGACCCAAGAAAGGGAGGACAAAAATTCCCTAGATAAAGAGTTCATCATCAAAAAGGAAAAAAACCTCCCTTTTCCAGGGGGAAAAAAATTAACTACCGTAATGGCGGGGCCTTTTCCCAAAAAAAAAGGGGGCGTGAAAAGAAATTCCCAAGCAAGTCTCCCCAGGATAATTCTTTTGTGTGATTATTGTATGTACGTATTCACAATAGTTTTCCAAGTCATGTTCGAGAAATTTTCATCACAACAGCATTTAAAGTGAGGTGCTGGGAAAACTTTGCTAGTGATGCATGGGGGTGAGACTGGAGCTTCACTTATTTTGGTCAGGTGTCGGTCTATGTTTTAAGAGAGCAAGCTGCACAAATACCTCCTCGATTTTCTTTTAACGGAACCTTTTTATCTGTATAACTACTGCTGCTTTTATTCGTGACTTCTGAAGTTTCACATTCTAGTGTTTTTTGAAAAGTGAATTTAACAAACAGCTTGACAAACCAGCTGTCATACTAACTCATCAAAACCTTTTTTGAAAAACGTTTAGATGCATACCAACGCCCATACTAAAAAGGGATTACTGTACATTATAAAACAAAACGTGACAATCCTGATACCTGCATATGCATTTTTCCAAATACAATGGAAGTTAAAAAATTATACATTATTTATTCTACAATAAAGGAAAGGGGAAAATTTAAGGAAAATACAAAACACATTTGTGAACAACAGAGCTTTAAAAAATCGGCATTTATGTGCTGTGTAGAACTAGCTGCCAAATTTTGAAATAAAATAACAAGATTAAGGGACTGTATCATGCAATTTTCTTCCCTCATATGGGAAAACACTTACAAAAAAATAGAGTACCAAACACAAAAATAAACTAACAACACTTACACAAGCCATCACCAGTCCCTTTTTACTTCACTTGGGGGAAGCCATGTTGGAAACCTTTTTGAACCCATACAGGCATACCTCACTTCACGGGGCTTCACTTGAGTGTTTGCTAATACAGTGCTTTTCAATTACGATCAAAAATTTTTTATTATCGGCGCCTGTCTTGCTTTTAAGATGGCTTGCAATTTGGGGATGTGCAAAACAACTGACCCCCAAGCCCGAATTGAGTATTTTTTGTTTTAGTGCTATTTCACACTTTTAAAGAAGGGTTTTCTTTTCTGGAACTTAAACCAAGGTATGCCCATAAAGAATGTGAAATTAAAAAATATCCATTTATGGAAAAAATCAGACCAAAAAATAAGGGAAAAGTAGTATTAAGAATCCACTTAAAAATACGTACAGTGCAAATAAAAACGGGACCTGCCCCAATGGGGTCCCCCGACAGACATACAAAGTAAGACTGGAAATGCGGAAGAGTCCATTTTTAAATGAAGGGAGGGAAAAAAAAGGAGACATGAAAATTACAAAAAAATCATACCACAAGAACATAAAAAAATAACCCACACATAAGAGACTCAAAAATTGTGATGTTTTCGGACTGACTTGGACCGTCTAGTTAATGGTTCAAGTCGGATCAAAAAGTCATTGTAAGTTTCATTCTCCTATGTGTGGGTTATTTTTATTTTTCCAGTCGTGGTATTGTGCTTTTTTATTTCAGTGCAAGAACATAAAATAAATAGATAAATATTTTTGCAGGGAATTCAAAAAATTTCCCCCATGGGGAAAATGGAACAGAAGTCTTCCTCCGTAAACCGTGCGACGTAAAAGGGGCCAACATGCCGGGGGGGGGGCTAGAACCCCTTCTCCTGAACATTACCGTTAAAAAAAGAAACTTGTTTTTCTTTTTGGGCCACCCTCCTTTTGGGGGGATATGGCCAGTTTGTTGGGAAAAAAAGAATTCATGGTTTGGAAAAAGGGGGGGTTACTAAAAAAAAATTTTTCAGAGGGCTGAAGAGGGGTTGTTGGGGTGGTTTGGTCTTTTGAGAGGGTGGAGCAAAATAGGGGTGGCGTGGACGGTGGAAAAACTGTAGTGGAGGGGGGGAGGGGTAGGGGTCATCCCAAGGGAAAAGGGTGAAAGGGGGGCAAAAAAAAGGTTTTTTAGTGCAAGGGGGTTGGGCATGCAGCAGGCATGTGGAGGTTTTTAGATAGGAGTGGAAAAGGAGACTAATGGTTTTTGGGGCCTGCCGAGCTGTTGGGAGGAAAGGTAATATTTTTTTGAAGGGATTCAGGGAAAACCCGTCACCCAGACTTGAGTCCTGGAAGTAAAAATCAATGCTTGCACTTTTTAAAAGGGGGGGTTTGGAATATTGGCTGTTTGGGGACATCTAAACTGTCGTATCTGAGCGCCCCCCAAAAACAGTGCTTGTGTAAATGATGGTGAAAGCGTGTTTTTTTTTTTTGGGGCACCCTGCTTTATGGGGGACGGCCTACGTGTTAAAAAAAAATAGAAAAAAATTTAGCACAATCAAAAAGGAAGAAGATCAACAATTTTAAAAAGGGGGAAAAAAAGGCCCGAAAGGGACTAGAAAAACTTTATTACAAATAGTGGGGAAAACTGGGAAAAGAATTGATAATAGATGAACATAATTTAAATGAATTGATAATAGATGGGAAAATACAAACCTCAAGCACAGGTCAATTTTTGTGCCTAAAAATGGCCCGACACCTAATTCCCAAATAGATAATTAGCCAACAGTATTTGTGATTTCCATAAATTGGAAGACAAGATTAAGGGCAATAAAAAAAAAATACACACAGTCAACGGCCGGGGGGAATTTAAATACCAATTTGGGGTTTTAAAATTTTCCACAAATAAATTGTATTCACAACATACAGCCAAACCTCCAAATTTACAGGCTTAACCCTTAAACTGTCCAAACGTAGATCTACGTTCACTTGCTTACGCTCCGAACGAATAAACTTTTTATTTTTCATGCCTTCAAATTTGGTGTGATACCTGAGTCACCTAGACATGAGAAAATGGGTCTCCCACTCAGGGGGATTAAAAAAAATCGGGGACCACTTAGTATTTTGGGGAGCACCAGTTCAATTAGTGCCAGCTAGAGCAAGGGGCAAACACCAGGGTTTCACTGATCTCATGTCGTAAAACTCCCCTTTTAAGAGTAAAGTGATGTTGATCCAAAGTTTAGTGGCTGTGAGATGGATGTACAAATGATAAAGGAAATACCCAAAACCTTGATAATAATCCATGCAACATTTGTGAAACATCCTTTCTTTTTTTATACCACTTGTGTGTCATCCTGCCAGAATATCCTAAACCTATCCCCTAAGTAAAGAGAAATGATTCGGGAACATGTGTACAGTGGACCCCGGATTCGTGTTTAACCGTTCCAGGGGGATTAAAAACCAAAAATAATGTAACCCGAATCTTTTTTCCCCCATAAGAAATAATGGAAATTCAATTAATCCGTTTCGACAAAAAAGTATTAAAAAAAATATTGTTTCCACATTAAATTACACAGAAAAAATGAGATATAAAGACAAAAACAGTAATAACTTGACACTTTCCTTTATTGAAGAGTTGTTGATTTTGGAAGATGGAAAGGGGGGAGGAAGTAGTAGTTGCTAGTGTTTGAAGGGGGAACCCTTCCATTAACACTTCAGGTACCAAGTCCTTTTCCCGGGTTACTCCCCCTTGTTTTTTAATGCCAAGGACCAGCTTGAGAGTCACTGGACCCTGTTTCTCAAAAGTGTTCCAGAGAGTTCTGTTTCTGGCGAATGTTTGGGAAATTTTGCCAGCGACAGGGGGGTGTGTTTGTGGACAGAACAAGATAGTCCTTCAAAATGACACTAATATAAACTCTATGGCATATTTATCTATCACAATTCATCTAATATGACAAAATAAACACTATTAATGACATAGAAACATGACATATCCAAGAAAAAAAATATCAAAAATCGAGGGGTGGTGTTTTGGTGTTTGTTGTTGGGGGATAAGGGCCACTTAAAGATACGCCTTAAATAGTGATGGCCGCCACACACGGCAGTGTTGTCATCACCCAATATAACTCCAAACAACATTGGAGGAGAAGTTTTTTCGTCATTTTTCATCACTTAACGTTTAACTTACTTGCTACACTGTTAATACTATACTTTATCCTTTGGGTATAGCCTTTATCAACCCTGCGTTTTATCATAAAATCGTAGAATTACTGAATCAAAGAAGACACATTCCCCCCTCTCACCCCTTTTTCCACAGGGCTGGCAGGGGACTTTTTTTGGGCCCATGGTGGTTATTTAGCAGTTGCAAGCACTAAAAACAATGGAATAATGACAAAATGTATGGTATGAAGGGTGGGTGGTGCTCACTCGCTGGTAAACAATGGCACACTGACTCTGGATGGGCGTTGTGTCGGTAGCGTCCAAGACGAAGCGTTTTCCCCGGGGGATCATCCCAAACCCCAAACCCTTATTTTTAAGGGGAAAAAGCACGTTTTCCAATTTATCGTTATCCCACACCATGTAAACCGGGGGCAGGGGCGGGTGGCTGACTTTTGGGTGTCTGCATCTGTATCTGTCTGTCTATCTCTGTCTGTTTTTACACAGGTACACGTAAGTACAGTTATCATACATAGTATAAATTACCTGGAAAACCCAAAAAAACCCGTGCTATACACTGTGCTTGTAGATATAAGGCATAATATGCATGACTGGCAAGTAATACCATGTTACTTATCAGGAATCAGATGATCATCCTTTTAATAACTGTTGGTTCATGAGCCCCTCTCGGAAAGAAAACAGAAGAAAGACAGACACACAGGCAGACAGAAAGTCACACACAGGCGCAGAGACAGATAACGACAGATATGTTTATGTGAAAACAGGAAAAAAAAAACAGCCGGGGGTTCCCCGCAACAGGATCATCAAGTGTCAAACCACTGCTGCACTGTCAGCAGTTTAGTGACCCCCAGTCTTTCATCATGTTTCGGAGTTTCATATATACTCTAGCGTGTTAAAATTGCTGGAATCTATAAATACTTTGTATATTTTCAAAATAAAAAATGCCCGGCGATGAAAATGTTCACCTGTTAGTGTGTTTGACTATTTGAGTAAAATTTGTAACAAATATTATGTCAGAACAAGACTGACTTTGAAATCAAAGAACTACCAAATTGTAATTAAGAACAAAAAATATAAAATAAGGGAACACCCAGCGCCAATTGGGGTTATATCTTGGTAAGTACTGATCCTACAATATTTTTTATCTTATAATGTAGAATAATGCCCCCCTTCATTTAAAAAAATTCAAAACATTTGAGCGCTGCCAGTGAACGAGATCTACATTTGACAGTTTAGGGGTTAATAATCAAATTTTTTACCGATGGCCCCAACAAATAACGTAGCTTTTATTATTACAAAAAATTTGCTGTAGTCCCATTTTCAGAGTATGATGCAAATCCAAAATGAAAAAAAACCCAATTTCATTAAAAAATGTCTGGGAACTCTGTTTGCCTAATGTCAAACATTTTATTAGAGCCTTTTTTTTAAACCCGATTAGAGCAATAGTTAAAAAAATTAATTCTGAAAAGTAAACAAATGAAATTTTTTAAAGGGAAAAAAATTTTTTAATATTCACCTTCAAAATTCACTGGTACTCACTGCCCAATCACCAAACTCAAACATGTACTTTCTCCACTTAAGGTACAGTACTCACTGCCCAGTCACAGCAAGGAATTGTATTAGCCATACAGCCTTCCCTAACCCAGCAATATTATTATTACAGTGGTCCCTCAACTAACGAACTTAACTGTTCCAGGAGTTTTCTAGACAAAGTTCATAATTTGAAACCTTTTTTCCCCATAAGAAATAATGTAAATACAATAAACATTTCCACCCAAAATTTTCCCCAAAAAATTCTTTTAAAAAAAAAATACTATATTTTTACAAAGAAAACAATAGAAATAAATATAAAGCACAAATTAAAGGGACAAATGAACAGTTAAATAATTTTTTCCTTTATTGAAGACTTGTTGGCGTAAGAGAATTTTTTTGAGAGGACAAAAAAAGTTTTTATTACAAAATTTTCAATCCTTCCCAAAAATTTACCCCTTAAGAAAATTTTCTAATATGACATAATAAACAATATTAAAACAAGAAACATGAAAAAACTCCAACGATGTAAACATGTTGGGAAGGGCCACACCAAAACCCTGGTGGGGGGCAGCAGCTGGCCATAATATTCAACACTGTGAAATTTATAACAAGAAACATTTTTTAATTTTTAAAAAAAGAAATATTTACTTTTTTAAATTTTTAAATAAGAAATATTTCTTTAATTTAAAATAAGAAATATTCACACTTATATAAATAAGAAATCTTTTACTTATCTTGGGGAGATGGGGGGAATGGTTTTTTCAGTGTCCCCAATAATCTCAAAAAACATTGTAGAAGTTTTTTGTCCATTTTCTATCGAAACGCTTTAAAACCCTTTAAATGTTTATTCAGGATACACAAATCCCGTTATATATAGATTATCATACATAGCAGCATATTTTAGAAAACCTAGGATAACCCAAAAAGTCAAGACAGAGTGATTATTTCCCTTGCTACACTTTATCACTGGCTGGTGCTATAGCCTTTATTGACTTGTGAAGTTTTTTTGGGCCCTGGGATTTATTTACAGTGACAATCATTAACCAGAATAAACACAAAAAAAATATTGTGAATGTTTGAAAGACCCGCTGGGGAATGTTCTTCAAGTGTAAAAAACCTTGACGCCGCAGGCGGAAGGTCTGGGAGGTTCGCTTTAGGAAATTTATCTACGTGAAAAATATTTTTCAAAAAAAACTTCCCCTTACGCGAGTTACTATGGAGGTTGTTAGGCAGGGTTCCACTGTATTATTATAATCAAAAAAAGGGTGAACCAACCAAGCTAATAGAAAGTAAGTTCTTATACTTGCATTTTTTTAAGAGGGGGGGGGGAGAAGCAGTTTTAACCATGCTTTTGGAAAAATTAGATCTTTAATTCACAAAGTTAAGATGCATAGTGGTTTTCAGGTTATAACTACTGTCGTATGGTATAGTATTTATCAAGAATTTATACATATAACACCACGTGACCCAATGACTTAGATTTGTCACACATTTCTTAAAACATCGATGATAAATTAACCAAACAAATAAAAACATTTTTAAAACCCCCACAGGGGTATAAGTTGAAATCTAGTTCTATAGGGCAAATCTAAAAACAAGAATCCCCACCACAAAAGAAATTAGTTTTGAAAATTATCATAGGGGGATTACAAAGAATAAAAAAAATTTCTGGTTGGCCCTAATGTATAAAAACTAAAAAAACAAATAAAATGGTCTTCAAAATATTTTTGGAGTTGAGCAATACTTTTATTTTTTAAAATTTTTGACTATTTGGGGTCCTGAATGAAAATACCTCACTATAAAATAGTTACAAAACAATTTTTTTTTTTTTTATTTTCAGAAGTCCCCTCTGAGCCAGTTCTATTCATCCATTATCATTTCTTGAATGATCTATAATGGGAATTCATTAAAATAGTATTTTTTATACAGCATGTTGATACTGTATACGATGAAAAAAACCTAATCCAAGAATATATAAATTGTTGAAATAGGAAAATTTTTCTTACGACATGTTCTCAAGCCAATGCATTGAAGGTTTCACAAGACATCTTTTAAAAAACAATGTAGCCAGAAGCAAGAGAAAATACAAAACCACAGAGTATTCCACCCCCAACCAAGATTTAAACCCCAAAAACTGTCCACACGTAGATAATGTTTGCTCCGACTGCCCAAAACGAGATCTAGTTTTTTCAAATGTTTTTAACCTTCCCACGATAAGCCTGAGTTGTAGAGATTAGAGAATGGGTCTGTGCACTCAGTGTGTGCAGTATTTACAAAAGGGGGGGAATGACAAACAAAAAATTTCATTTTAAAAAAAAAAACAATTTTTTTTTTTCTCAAAATACTTGGTCAGCTACACAAGTGAACGTAACACGTGTGAAAGTTTAAGGGGTTAAACAAGGATATAATACAATCCTACCAAAGATAGATATATATAGATCTATACATATTAATGTCACTGAACCCATGTGAGTCAGAGCACAAGACACACATGACAGAAACGCTCCCAAGACAAGCATAGACGACCATACTGAAACACCTTTTTAATATGCTTTTTAGGCTCTGCAATCATACCAAATATTCAACATTTATGCTATAAAAAAAAAAGGTACTGTACATGTATCTTACCTCATCTAAGCTGGTGTTCATCAGTGCAACATTTTGTCTCAGCTGTTTTTTGACAGTTTTTGCCGTTTGTCCTCATCCGAATATCCTTTAAAGGAGGTTTTGGACCAGTCTTCCTGATTTTGTAATAGGTCCCAGCTTTAAAATAATAAGACATCAATTTTTAAAAGCTCTATACATTAACATACAATATATGAATGCATGAAGTACATATGTATGTATTTTTTTTTGAATGTACATACTGATGCATTTATGCGTATATGCATGCATGTACAGCCTGGTTGATCGGGCCCCAACTACAAGGAGGCTTGGTCATGGACGGGGCCACAAGGGCATTGACCCCGGGAACACCCATGGTAGGTATATATGTATGCATGTATGTACACATGTACTCACCTATAGGGGTTTGCAGAGGTTGAGTCTCAGCTCAACCTCCTTTAAAGCATGTATGGATCCTCCCTCTACCATTTCACCTAGGTCATTCCACTTCCTGACTAGTAAGGGCTGAAGAAATACTTTTCCAAACAATACCTCATTCAACTTATCAGTTCCTCTCAGTGAGTTGTTATCATTCACCCCTTTGTCCTGTCCTCCAGTGACATCAGTCGAGTTCCCAACCCCCCTCTTCATAGGAAATACCCCACCAACTAGACGTGTTGCAAACCTCTGAATTTTTCTAATTTCTTGATATGATGTTTTATGCATACATGTGTGCATGTATCTGTCATGCTGAATAAGTAAAATTGATCAGTCAGCAAGAACTTGTTTAAAAATTTTGGTTTTTTAAAATTTTTTATATGAAAACATGTGTGCATGTATGTCATGCTGAATAAGTAAAAATTTAGTCAGCAAGAACTTGTTTAAAATTATGGTTTTTCCAAAATTTTCGTTAATTTTTCATTTATGTTAAAAAATTAATAATTTTTTACCAAAAGAACCTTAGAAAACTTACCAACCTTATTATAACAAGACAATTTAATTTAGCCTAATCCAACTAAATATATTTTAGAAAAGTTTACAATAATTTAATAATAAACAAAACTAAAATTTTTTTTTTTCGTTGGTTCAGAATGTTTTTTGCAAAATTATTGCATACACAAATTTTCCTTGCCTTATTTGGCAAGAAGAGCATTCTTTTTAAGCCAAAAATCACAAGTTTTACCTATTCAGCATGACATTTTGCATACATGTGTTGAAAAAAATCATTGAACAGGTGATACAAATTTGCAAAATAACAACCGAGAAATCATGAAAGCTTTGAAATTCCAAAATTTTTTTTCAGTGGTTATTTTGATGTGTGCATGTATACCATATATCATACATGTGTGCATGAATTTATGTTTGCATACATATATGTAAAAAAAGTGGGTGCATCCCAAGTAGTGAAAAGTAATTTTTATGAAGTGATTCAGAAGAACCCGGTTAGACCCTCAAGTCCGGGGAAGGCAATGCCTGTACTTGAACAAGGGATAGGGAGGGCAAAAACAAAAACCCTAAAAGTGTCTAGAAAATACATAAAAAAAATCTTTTATGAAGATATAATAAAATCTCTTATTCATCAGCAACTCTGAGTATAAATTTTTATTCATTTACATTGTAATTAAATTCTATGGTAGCATAACCATTAAAAACATTTCTATTTGAACTCAATATGATGGAACCTCCCCTTTTAAAAAAAAAAAAAAATTGTGATACAGTATAAACATTATTATGTTTGGGAATATCCTTAACTGCCTTTAATGTACAGATATATTTTGTTAAAACACCTTAATAAAATGACAAAAAATTAAAAAATGAAAAAAAATTAACAAAAATGTCAAAATCAAGCTAATAAAATGCAACATACAAACAAAACTCTTACCTCATCTACATTTGCTTTACATCTTGAGATGGTTTAAAAGTGGAGGCTCTTCTCCCCAAAGGTGTAGGAATTTCCTGCTGCTCATCTTGAGAGACGTGGGAATTTCCTGCGCTCATCTTGAAAACTGTAGAATTTCCTGCGCTCATCTTGAGAGACTGAATTTTTTTTGATGCTCATCTTGAAGACTGTGGGGAATTTCAACTGCTCATCTTGAGAGACTGTAGAATTTCAAGCTGCTCATCTTGAAAACAGAATTTCGCGTCATCTTGAGAGCTGTGGGTTTTTCGATGCTCTCTTGAGAATTGTAGAAACTGAGTTAGATGCACATGTTGAAGGCTCTAAGCTTGTGGTTTTTTTTAGACCCCCCCGTGTGGAACCACTTGATCAATGACTGGAGAGAACGCAATAGAAAATCTGACCGCCCCTAAGTAATCTATCAGACACAACAGAATGATTTTCAGTAGCCCTTGTTCCCAAAGATGGTTCAAAACCTTTTCGGAGGCTTAACCTCCTTCGTCTATCATACGTGCTCGATACTACCGAGGCCCCACTGCTCGTACCCGATTCTGTGGTTTCTATACTTGCTGCAGAAGTCTTTTTTGTAAAGGCTCCTCTGTAAAACCACCCTTTCCAGAACCAGTGTCTGAGGTATTGTCTTTTTTCGGGCCGAGTCATTTTGAGAGTCATTATTATTACTAATGCATTTACTTAAATCTTTATCACTATTATCACCCTGCTCAACATTCACTTTTTGAACTGGTATAGATTCATCTTTGGTTTCACTTATTTGTACTTGGCTTTAGAATATTCTTAATTCCTCCCTCTATCGCACTGTTCTTATGGCCCAAACCCCATTATGCAAAATTTCATCTACTTTCCCCAAAAAGTGCTTTGATTTACGTTCATCTTTAGTAACTGCCTTTTGGGTTCTGTTCTGGACTGAAATTTTTGAATTTAAGCTCTTGGTTTTCTTTTGGGCTACCTCCGTTTTTTTTCTCAACATTAAAAATTTAGGGTCCCCAAAAAAAAAGCCATCTTCTGTTTTACCCGTGTTCTACCATAACGGCATAGGCAGTCATAAATTCTTCCTTAAAAACTTGTTTCAACTTGGTCTGATAAAATTTTCTTTAACATGGTTGGTTTGGCTTATTTGTTAATGTTCTAATTTCTCCATTGCAAAAAGAATACTCAAATATTCCTCACTTGTATGGAACTTTTTTTCACTTGTCTGTAAAGGTGCAGAAACAATTTCAGGTTCAGATGAAAGGTTTTGTTACATAAGTCTGAATTCCCCTGTGCTCATTTTCCGGGGTAGATATGCGTTGTTAGATTTCCATACTACAAACACAGTATGGTTGAGGCCGAGCTGTTTTACTAGAGGGAGAGATGGATGGAGCAGACGGGAAAAATTTAAATTTGATCTTGTTGGTTGTTTTGATCATCCTCTGTTAATTCTGTTCACTCCTTTGGGAAAAATGCCCCATCCCCACTACTGCTGGGCCAGGTTTTTTTTCTTTGATTATACTATTAAACCCGTATCTCTCACCCAGCCCGTATCCCCCAGTTCAACTTGACCATCAACATGACCTCCTGTTTCAACCACTCATCATGTAAATCTTCAGTATACTTCCTTCCTCTTGTGTAATAAGTTACATCCATCCACACTGTTTTCCTCCCCAGCACTGGACTTTTTTTCCCTTTGTAAAGTTAGTATCATCATCTACTGACTATTTTGGCTTCCTCCTCTGTGCTAAATTTATCTTCATCATCTGCACTATACTTTTCTCATCATCATCATCATCACCAAACTTGTCTTTTCATCTTAAAAATTTGTCATTTTCCCTCTGCACTAGATTTTACAGCCCCTCATTTGCCTCTCTGCCTTTTAACCAATTTTCTCCTATTTTGACATCATCATTACTTATAAACCACAAATTTTTTTACCATCTCACTTATCTCATCTTGAGAAATCCAATTTTCCAACTGTTTTCTTGATGGATATTTACTTCCCGTCATCTTCTGGTCTCCTGGAATAATGCACATCATTATTTCAGGATCCTGAGACATGTTTTCTAAAACATTGAAACCTCTGATTTAGGTATAAGGCGTTATATCCCCTGCCAGGTCCAGAGGAGACATCATCCATGAGGCCTTGTGCCGGGGGTCCAAATAGTATGCTGAAAAAAAAAAAAAAATTAATACTGAAGTACTATTTGCCTTTCAGGATTATAAAATTTTAAAGAATTACAGTACTTCAAACTAGGAAATTTTATACATTTTTTTTCAACAAAAAATTTCTGGGGTTCAAGAAAGTACGAGATCATTCCGGGCATTATAAATTATAAATATTTATTTAATATACAAAAGAACTTCAAAAACAATTTTGTGTCTGGTAATATTCAAAAAATTAAAACAATAGTCAGCAGTGGACCCCCCAAATAACGTAAGGATCATATAACGAAAAAAAGGAAGGGAAATTTTTCACTATTGTGACGATATTTTCCCCGTGTAGCGTAATTACCGACCTGTCCGCCCGCTGCGCCCGCACAGGACGCCGTGAAGCGTTGTTTACCATTGAGAGAACATTCCCCCGCGTCTTTCCCAAAAATTCACAATACTTTTGTTGTGTTTATTGGGGTTTTAGGATTGTCACTGTGAAATAAGTCACCAGGGGCCCAAAAGAAGCTTCCTAGTGGCCCCCCGGGTAAAGAGAGTGGGGAAACCATCGAACTGAAGAAAGAGATTGTAGAAAAATTGAGAGTGGCGACGCTGAGTGAGTTTGCCGGGAGCAAAAACCCCCATCTACATCAGCACTACCCTGGAAAAAGAGAAATGAGATAAAGGGAAGCAATGTTGCAAAAGGGGTTGATATTTAACGAAAAATAGATCAAACCCGTGGATGAGGTTGGGGTGTGATAAGGGATCAATAAAAAACAGATGGGGGTGATAGTTTTTCCCACGGCGATGATTTGTGAAAAGGCGGAATTGCACGCAGATCTTGTCAAGACAATGCCGGGAACCAGTGGTGACGGATTTTAAACCCGAAAAGGCTGGTTTAAGGTTTAAGAAACGTGTGGACACAGTGTTGTGAGGCAGGGTGGGGCGCCACCAGATAAACGTGCAGCTGAAAAATTTGTGAAATTCCAGGGGTTCATAAGACACTGAAAAATTTGAACCCCAAAAGTTTAATTGTGATGAAACGGGCCCTGTTTTAAAAAAATCCCCAACAGGACCTTCATTACTCAGGAGGAAAAGGACACCCAGGACACAAGCCTAGAAAGACAGGCTAACTCTATGATGTATCCCAATCCCAGTGGTGATTTTAAAGTGAAGCCTTTACTGGTGTATCCTTGAAAATCCCAGTTTTTTCAAGAAACACAGTGTTAAAAAGAATAAATTGTGTGCATTGGAAGACAAACACCAAGGCATGGGTCACTACGGACATTTTCAAGGAATGGTTGACTGGGGGTTTTTCCCCCTTTTTGGAAAAAATCCTGAAGGAAAGAAATTAGAACTCAAGTGCCTCCTGGTACGGGAAAATCTCCTGCTCATCCTCACAACTTGGAAGAGTTGTTGTCTGGGGAGTTCAATTTCATCAGGGGGTTCTTGCCCCCTAACACAACTCCTCTCATCCAGCCCATGGACCAGCAGGTCATTGCAAACTTCAAGAAACTGTACACCAAAGCAGTGTTTCAGAATGGTTTGATGTGACCTCAGACACTGAATTGACCCTAAGAGAGTTCTGGAAAGAACATTTTCGTGCAGCTAGGCCTTATAGGTAAGGCTTGGGAAAGGGGGGACTTCCCGGACTTTGAACTCTGCTTGGGGATCACTGTCCCGGGTTGTGTTGAAAAGGGGATTTTGAAGGATTTGAGGCGACCCTGACCCTGTGCCTGTTGTAACATGTTGTGGGAAAATATTGTGGCATTGGGGAACAGCTTGGGGGTTTGGGGGTGAGGGTGAGGATGTGGAAGAGTTGGTGGAGGAGCACAGGGTAGAGTAAAACTGAAGAGCTGCAAGAGTTTTTCTAACAGCAACAGACCACAGCTGAGGTTTTTCTTCCCGGAGGAGGAAAGAGAGAGAAGGAGGTCCATTTTAGTGCTTAAGGGGATGTGCAAAATGGAATGAGTTGCAGACATTTGTTTAAAAAAACCACCCTAAGCTGAAATGAGCCATCTGTAACCACTTCAGTGACAGAATTTGTTTAGAAAAATATTAAAAAGTCGCCAGAAACAGAGGACTGTGGACAGTTATTTCACCAGGCAGGATCCAGTGACTCTCAAGCTTCCCCGGGATTAAAAGACCAAGAAGGGGAAATAACCCCAAAAGGGGACTTTTTACCTGGGAAATCCTTTTTGGGGGGGGATTCCCTTCCAACCACTAACACCCTGCCCCCTTCATCCCCCCTATCTTCCAGATGCCTGCAACTCTCATCAAAAAAGGGAAGTAAATGTTATTTATATTATATTTATTGTGAATATTTTTGGGGGGAACGGTTAATTGTATTTACATTATTTCATGGGAAATAAGATTTCGAATTTCGAAAGTTTCGAGGAGAAAAGCCCTGGGAAAGGATTAATTACGAGCGAGGACCACTGTATTTACATCATAAAATGTTTAAGTAAAAGGTCTTCACTGATACAATGAGCATCAATCATATCCAGTAAATTTGTTAATTATAACTCAAGTTAATCTTCAGTGAAAATAGGTATACAGTGGACCCCGGTGTTCGGATGCTCCAAACTCGAACAATTATGAAGTGTATTTTTGTAAGTGCTTTTGTAAGTGTATTTTGGGGGTCTAAAAAGGGCTAGTCTAATTTAATTATTCCCTTTTGGGAATAAAGTTTTAATGGCACTTGAACAGATTTTTGAACGAAAAAAACACAAAAACCCGGGGGGCCACTGTATATGTACTAAGTGAGATGCTGCTACTGTGAAGGAATAGTCACAGAGTAAGATTGAATTAAAAATTTGAAATTTTATAAATTTTTAACTCTTTAAAAAGGGATCCCTTCAAGTGTTAGTTAATCAAGATACTACTACTTGGACCCCGGTTTCGTTCATTCAAACTGAACAATTATGTAAGTGTATTTTCGTAAATTCTTTTTTTAAGTGTATTTTTTGGGGGCTGACATGACTAATCTAATTTACATTTGTCCTTAGGGAACAAATTCATTCAGTAATGGCACTCAAACAGATTCTGGAAAGAATTTTTTAAAGAAAACCGAGGGTCCACTGTACTTCCACAATCTCTTCACATAAGGGATTAGACGGAAAAACGCCTAGCATCTGTTACCTGCCCAAAAAACAACATTAAAATACAAAGGAAAAACAAAGACAAAAAAAAAAAGTTGTAAGGAAAGACCAGCTCACAACACGGTGCAGTGACCAGTGAATAGTGAGACAGTGAAATTATCATTACAATAATGGTATACACTACTAACAAGTTGATAAGATATGCAACAAGGGTTTTTCACTTGAGATGTCTCACCTGTAATCACTTTACAATCTAATACACTGGAGACTCTTATACGGGAGACATCGGAATTTTGCCCAATGAGCCCTATTTAAGCTAATTCCATTACACAATTGACTAAATTTTTAGCATTTTGCTAGTATGCCATCTGTTCTATAACTGACACAAGAAACTGCCCATTCAACCATCAAACTACCTTAAAATGCACAGAAATGTAATTTGGCCAATTTTACACAAAATTAAAAAAATTCCAATTTAAAACAGACCAAAATACTGTAAACAATGCAGACATTCCAGGCACTAAATCAACATTTTCTGTTAGAATCATGTCCTTAGACCCTCATATTACACCTACCTTCCATTTTGAATTATTAAAGTTTTTTCCTTTTTTCTTGATAATAAAAAATAACCAGGAATAATTGGTCATATACCTTTAAAATTTTGAGGTTTTTCTACTCTTTGAGCTCGGGCCCTGGGCCAGTCTCGCTGGTGCTTGCCTGGTCAACCAGGTGTTGCTGCTGGAGGCCCCCCCCCCAAAATCCATCACAGCCTGGTTGATCTGGCACCTGGTGAAGATACTTGTCCAGTTTTTTAAGGCTTCATGGTTCCGCCGTGTTTTGGGAAACTTCTGGCAAGATGTTGAATAGTCTGGGACCCCAGATGAATACAGGGCCCCATTGTTCCACTGCACCCCCGCTCCTCACTGGGTTTATTTTCACTTCCTCCCATATCTCTCACCCAGTATGTTTTTAAAGGCAGTGTGCAGATTTGGGACCAGGGCCCAAGTACTTTCCCGGTATATATTATCATGTATTTTTTTCCTCCGCTCCAATGAGTACATGTTCAAGACTTGAAGGGGTTTCCCAAAAACTTTGATGTTTCAAGGGTCAATGTGACCGTAAAACATCTCTGAATTTGTTCCAGCTCTGATATTTCTCCTGCCCTGAACGGGGGGCCATCAGCACTGGCAGTATTCTAAGTGAGGGAGCATAGCGATTTGAAGAGTGTTACCATCGGCATTATTTCCCCTTTTTTTGAAAGTTCTCAATACCCACCCCGTCATCTTCCTGGCTTTTGAGATCTTTGTCTTTTTATGGTCTTTAAAAGACAGATCAGCAGACATAATTATTCCCAAGTCCTTTACATGTTCCTTTCGTTTTATGTGGTGACCTCTTGCGTTTTTTATATAGTTTTCCCTTTTTGAGTTCTTTTTTTCCATACCTAAGCAGCTGAAATTTATCACCATTGAACGCCTTGTTCTCCACTGCCTACTGGAAGACCCTGCTTATTTATGTCATGATTTTTTGTCCCAAAAATTGAAGCAGACCCCCGTAAAAACCAAAAACACACCTGAGGTGTAGAAGGCCCTTTTCTGTTCAAGAAAATCATCAAAATTTAATATTTCCACTACTTTGAGCCTGATTTCAAGCACGCTGTTGGAACCAACCAAAATCATCTTTATTTCAGTAGTATGTATTCCATTCTATCAAATGTAAAGAAACAGCCAATAAAACCATAAAATCTACCCTAGGAAACACCTCAAAGTTGCTCTTTAAACCGGGTTTGCTTTTTCCATCATGCACTGTGTGGATAGGATTTTTTTATACTATGTAAACTCACCAAACAGACCCAGTCTTTATATCTAGACAAAATTTACCGTTCACCTTATCTGGGGGCTGAGCTCAAAATGCAGATCTACGGAGTGGCTGGCATCAGTAATGCAGAGTGAGACAGTGAAGGGGTTTAAAGTAAAAAAGGGAAAAGCTTTTTTGAGCAAAATATCATTATAATGAAGACACATTTTTGTCTCTATCCACTTCTTGACTATCTCACACCAATTCTGATAAAGGTAAAGTTTTTCAATCAAATTACTTGTTATCTAGGGGTTTGTATTGAAAATAATCTATTTGAGTTGGAGCGGGGCAGAGAGAAGCATGAACAAAAAATTGGTTCTGCCGTACACAGCTCTGCAGATACCATCTGTTGCTAATGTTAAAAATATCACCTACAGATCCACCACCCTAACCAGAATTCTAACCCCCAACAACCGCAGTCCATTGCCGTGACAGCTACAGTCACCCCCCACCCATGGATTAGTGACCATCATCACAACAACTGAACACCATCAACTACCTGAAGTGACCTCCCCCTACACAACTGTCTGATCCCACAATCAAAAGATAAGTTGGACTTGGGTTATCTCCCCAAGGAATTATTCTGAAAACTTTTATAAACCCTTATCACCTTAAATTTACCACGAGGTCCATCTACACAATGTTACCTTTTTAAATACAAAAAACCTTCCCTATTGTTTAAAAATATTGTATGTTTTTAAAATACCCAAAAGCTGCAAATACAGTATTACCTCGGCAAAGAACAGCTCCCAACTCGAAAAATTATGTTATTTTTTTTGTAGTGCTTTTTTAATTTTTGGGGGGGCTGAAACGGTTAATCTAATTTACATTATTCCCACGGAAAAATTCATTCGGTATCGGCACTTGAAAGTTTCTGGAAAAGGGGGAAACGAACAAAATCACACTTTTTTTTTTTTGGTCAAATTTTTTAAAGAGATATTCAGTGATTTATGCAGCATTTAAAAACCTACACACGTTTGTAGTGACTTTTTTTTTAAGTTTGATATAAAAATAAAATGCACAATTTTATGGTCATAAAACTTTCCCTTTTTTTACAAAATTGGGAAGATGTACAATGCTCAGTTAACATCAGATAAAAAAATGTCAGTAGTTTCCCAAAAAAAATTTTAAGTTAGTGTTTTTTTTTTTTAAAACAAAAAAAACAAAGTGAAAAAAATAATCAAATCCTCCCAGGGTGTTTGTGAACCATCATTGCTCAATTGTTGAAAAAATCTGACACTCCTATTAATACTTTTTAAAAAAAATGGAACAAATGTCAATAATTTACTTCTATTATTCATACATATGTCATGAATTATATGGTACCTACTTACGAGAGCTCCCAACTCAACAATTATGTAAGTGTATTTTTGTAGGTGTTTTTTTGTAAGTGTATTTTTGGGGGTCTGAAATGGATTAATCTAATTTTCATTTTTAGGGAAAAAAAACCTTTGGTATCGGCATTGAATAGCCATCTGGAACAAATTTTGCCAAACTCGAGGTACCACGTATTTTTTTTGTAAAACCAAAGGTTAGGGCCCGCAAATCTCAGCGTGTTGACACGTCAACACTTGTTGAGACCCCACAGGCGACTGAGCTGTCATAAATCCCTGCCCTTTAATGGAGGCGTCGGGATGTTGCTATGTAGTGTTTTTTAATGAAAATCATAAAAATCATAATTTTTAGAGAAAAAAAAAACAAATTTCCAACGTAATTTTTTTGAGAAAAAAAAACAAAAATTACAAAAGGAAAAAAATAATTAAAAAGATAGAAACAAGCTGATTACATCAATATGTTGCCGAATTATGCACTATTTTTTTGGGAAGAAAACATTTTTTCCATAAATTTTCAATGTTCCTTCCGTAATCACAGAAAAAAAAAGGGTGGCACCTCCCCTTTAAACTGTAACCCGGGGACCCTGTACTTGAGAACAAACTCGGGTTTCCAGTTCACTGTGAAGGTCCGCCCTCACAAACCGGGACCAAAATCTGGTTTGCCCGTTTCGGCATAATTTTGGCTAGCATAATTTCTTTTAGGGTGCCACCCAACCTGTGCTCTGTTTTGGGGGTGCTACTTTGGGAAATCATTCAAATTTCTTTTTCTATTTATTTTATAACTTGCTTAACCCTAGCCCTGGTTCCAATGAATAAAAAAAATGCTTCCTTTTTTGGGGACATACCAAATTGTCCAAAAAAATAAGGTGGCTTTGAAGCCACTGTCGGTTGCCATGAGCTCAGTCTCGTGATGCAGGGGGAAAATGTTTATTATTACGGTAATATCAACACTACGGCTTTTTACCAATCACAATTTATGTAATATGACATAAATTTTTTTCAACAATGGGAGTTCCCCCCCGAGGCAGGGTGACCCAAAAAAAAGAAAATCCCCAAAGAAAATACTTTCATCATCATTCAACATTTTCACCCACCTCATAATCACTGTCTTTGCAGAGGCGCTAGATCACAGCGAGAATAGTCCCCCCCAGCTGTCCCACCCCGACCCCCCCTTTAAAAGCAGGCATTGTTTTCCCCTTTCCCGGACTCAAGT
>WNWK01032398.1:0-21924 GCA_009830355.1 Cherax destructor
GTATGTGTGTGTATGTATGTGTGTGTATGTATGTGTGTTGTATGTATGTGTGTGTATGTATGTGTGTGTATGTATGTGTGTGTATGTATATGTGTTAGTTACCATTTTGTCCTAGGCACATGTCAATTAGACACTAGGCCTGTTGTATATATGTGTGTGTGTATGTGTATGTAAGGAAACACTTCAAAATGTTTCTGCCCCACCGGGAATTGAACCCGCCCCTCCGTGCGTGAAGCAAGAGCTTTACCCACTAGGCCACCGAGGACTGTATGTGTGTGTGTGTGTATGTGTATGTGTGTGTTTGTGTGTGTGTGTATATGTATGTGTGTATGTATGTATGTGTGAATGTGTGTGTCCCAACAATTAAAATTTGCACAAAGAACTCATTACAGTTGTGACCGGGTGCAGACTAGTGAATTGCTCATTACTTTATAATTTGTTCATGATTGTAACCATGTATAAATGTAAGTAAATTTACTTACATGATTCATTACCTTTGTAACTTGTGAGTTCATTACCTTTGTAACTTGTGAGTTCATTACCTTTGTAATTTGTGAGTTCATTACCTTTGTAAGTTGCTCAGCTATCAAAACTTTGAGGTCCAGTACCTGGACCCATTATGTACCTCTGTAATCTTTTGACTACTGCCCACAGGATGGGTATGGGGTGCATAATAAATATATCAAACTAACAGATACTTCAATGCACCACTCACCTTTTTTCCCTTCATCAATTCTATGGTTAACCTCATCCTTCATAAACCTATCCGCCAACAAGTCAACTCCCAAATATCTGAAAACATTCACTTCTTCCATACTATCTCTCTCCAATGTGATATTCAATTTTTCTTTATCTAAATTATTTGATGCCCTCATCACCTTACTCTTATCTTTGTTCACTTTCAACTTTCTACCTTTACACACCCTCCCAAACTCGTCCACTAACCTCTGCAACTTTTCTTTAGAATCTCCTATAAGCACAGTATTATCAGGAAAAAGAAACTGTGTCAACTCCCATTTTGTACTTGATTCCCCATAATTTAATCCCACTCCTCTTCCCAACACCCCAGCATTTACTTCTTTTACAACCCCATCTATAAATATATTAAACAACCATGGTGACATCACACATCCCTGTGTAAGACCTACTTTTACCGGGAAGTAATCTCCCTCTCTCCTACACACCCTAATCTGAGCCTCACTATCCTCATAAAAACTCTTTATAGCATTCAGTAATTTACTACCTATTCCATACACTTGCAACATCTGCCACATTGCTCCCCTATCCACTCTATCATATGCCTTTTCTAAATCCATAAATGCAATAAAAACTTCCCTACCTTTATCTAAATACTGTTCACTTATATGCTTCAATGTAAACACTTTATCTACACATCCCCTATCCACTCTAAAACCTCCTTACTCATCTGAGATCCTACCCTCTGTCTTACCTCTAATTCTTTCAATAATAACCCTACCGTACACTTTACCTGGTACAGTGGACCCTTGAAATTTGTCCCCCTTGAATATCGTGAAATTTGAAAACCGGCAACTTTTTTCGTCAAAACATTGGCTTGATTTTCGTGATTTAGCTTAGAAATCGGCAGTCATATGAAACGCGTCCGAGCGGCCTCCCAGCCGCCGCAGGCACACAAACACCATTCAGAGTCAGTCTGGCATTGTATCTCGGCGAGTGACGATCACCTCACGCGTTCATACTATACATTTCTTAATATTTCATTCGTTTTAGTGCTTGCAACTGCTAATTAAGCCACCATGGGCCCAAAGAAAGCTTCTAGTGCCAGCTCTTTGCTAAAGAAGGCGAGAAACACGATAGAATTCAAGAAAGATCACACAAGACAGGGTACTTTCCCACACCAGGCAGGGTACTTCCCCACACAAACCAGCCAGGGGACTTCCCCACACAAACCAGCCAGGGTACTTCCCCACACCAAGCTGAAACAAATGTCTTATTTTAGGTTAAATGTTTTATTTTAGGTTAATATAGACATTTTCATTACTCCATCTATGATATTTTCTTCAAAATTATATAAGAACTTTCTTAAAAAAACACACAACCTCTATAACAGACATTGCCCGAAAAAAACTAAACAGATCACAGCTAAGAGACTTAACAATCCCTGGCTAACACCCAGCATTCTTAAATCCATAAACAAGAGGCACCAATATGAAAAACAATATAGAAGGGGTCTAATAACCAGAGAACAATCCACACGCTACTCATCAATCCTTACTAGCCTGATATAAGAAGGTCCAAAAAATTGTATTATGAGAACAGACTCCAGAGCATAAAAGGTGATATGAAAAAGACCTGGAAAACCCTATCTACAATTGTAGGAAATAAAAAGATATCCACGAACAATACCATCAAATTATCAAAAACAGACGAACCCCTACTCTCACCAACTGAGACAGCAAACAGACTTAATGTTTTCTTCTCCACCATAGGAAAGAATCTAGCGAGTAAAATCCCAAGCTCGAACACTCGTCCAACAGACTACCTCACCAACACCTACCCAGATACACTATTCCTAGCTCCTACCAACTCACTTGAAGTCTCACTCATAATCAACACCCTTAAAAACAAAGCAGGAGACATAAACAGCTTACCACCCTTTATGTACAAAAAAGCTTCACACGTACTGTCACCGATTATAGCAGCATTATTCAATAAATCCATTGAATCTTCTACCTTCCCATCAATTCTCAAAATAGCTAGGGTCACCCCGATCCCCAAAGGAGGTGACCAAACTGACTTGAACAATTATAGACCAATCTCAAATTTACCACTGCTTTCTAAAATCTTCGAAAAATTAATTCATAAACAGATCTATTCCTACCTCGTCTCAAACAATGTACTAAACCCCTGTCAATTTGGATTCAGGACCAACAAGAGTACAAACGATGCTATAACACACATGTTAGAGTTAATATACACCGCACTTGAGAAGAAAGAAGTTCCGCTGGGAATCTTCATAGACCTACGCAAAGCATTTGATACAGTCGACCATGATTTATTGCTCACAAAATTAGCGCACTATGGTATTAGGGGGCACCCCCTCAACTACCTAAAGTCGTACCTTAGCAACAGAAGCCAGTACTTGTACACAAATGGAGAGAACTCTTCCACACAACAAATTACAGTCGGTGTCCCTCAAGGTAGTGTCCTGGGGCCACTCCTATTCCTCATTTACACAAACGACCTACCGAATGCATCACAACTACTCAAACCCATTTTATTTGCAGATGACACAACATATGTCTTCTCTCACCCAAATCCAGTCATACTAGCCAACACAGTTAATGCCGAATTACAGAAAATATCAACATGGATGACAACAAATAAGCTTACTCTCAATACCGACAAGACCTACTTCATTCAGTTTGGAAACAAAGCTACAAATGTTCCACTTAACATAACGCTAAATGGTTCACCCATCACAAGACTCAAAGAGGGAAAATTCCTAGGAATCCACCTTGACAGTAGTCTTAAATTCCAAACACACATACAACAAATTTCCAAGAAAATCTCAAAGACAGTAGGTATATTATCTAAGATACGCTATTATGTGCCAAACCAGCTCTCATTGCACTATATCATTCTCTTATCTACCCTTATCTCACCTATGGAATCTGTGCATGGGGCTCAACAACATTAAATCACCTTAGACCACTCATAACCCAGCAAAAGGCTGCAGTCAGGATGATAACAAATTCACACTCTAGACAGCATACTCCACCTATATTCAGAACCTTAAAACTACTCACCATAAAAAATATTCATACCTATTCATGTGCCTTCTACATACATAAAACTCTACATGCTAATAATAACCCTCCACTCAAAATTCTCCTCAACAACTTTAATAGGTCCCACGACCATGACACAAAAGACAGATCACTATTTGACATACCCCGAGTCCATACTAACCAATGTAAAAATTCTATGCACATAAAGGGCCACAGAATCTGGAATTCATTACCAGTAAATATTAAGTTAACCTTGTCGGAAAATCAATTCAAGACTCTTCTCAAAAATCACCTACTCGCCCTATACTAAATACAGTGGTACCTCGACTTACGATATTTTTTCATTCCAGAATGCTGTTCAAGTGTCATTACCAAACGAATTTATCTCCTTAAGAAATGTTGTAAAATAGACTAGTCCTTTTAGACCCCAAAAATTACACTTACAAAAGCATTTAAAAAAATAAACTTACATACAAGGGTGAGTTTGGGGACCATCGTAAGTCGAGGTACCACTGTACTCATACTGTAACAAACTTTCAAACCCATTATTATTTTACTTAAGATAATCTCAATTTTATATGTCATCCTCCTTAACACTTGTTGCAATTTCATATCATCATATTGTCATTTAAAATATTATAGTATCATCATTTTGTTAATTTGAAATAAAATATATAACTAGAAGAAACTCAATAAATTTTTCTAGTATTGTTATTATACTAGTATAGCATCAACATACTACTGTAACTTGAAATAATAAAGGTAAGTGTCATGTTATTATTGCTTTATTCTTTATGTCTCATGGGTTTCTTTGTAGATAAATGTACATTTCATGTAAAAAAAATATTTTTTAATACTTTCGGGTGTCTGAAATGGATTAATTTGATTTACATTATTTCTTATGATAAAATGGTTTTGAAAATCGTGAATTTTGAATTTCGGCAGACTCTCTGGAACGGATTAATCACGAATTTCAAGGGTCCACTGTATACTCAGTAAACTTATTCCCCTATAATTTTTACAATCTCTTTTGTCATCCTTCTCTTTATATAAAGGAACTATACACGCTCTCTGCAAATCCTTAGGTACCTTCCCCTCTTTCATACATTTATTAAACAAAAATACTAACCCTCCAACACAATATCTCCCCCTGCTTTTAACATTTCTGTCATGATCCCGTCAGTTCCAGCTGCTTTACCCCCTTTCATTCTATGTAATGCCTCACGCACCTCCTCCACACTCACATCCTGCTCTTCCTCACTCCTAAAAGATGTTATACCTCCCTGACCAGTGCATGAAATTACCGCCTCCCTTTCTTCATCGACATTTAAAAGTTCCTCAAAATATTCCAGCCATTTACCCAATACCTCCAGCTCCCCATCTACTAACTCCCCTACTCTGTTTTTAACTGACAAATCCATTCGTTCCCTAGGCTTTCTTAACTTGTTTATCTCACTCCAAAACTTTTTCTTATTTTCTGCAAAATTTCTTGACAGTGCCTCTCTCACTCTTGCATCTGCTCTCCTTTTGCACTCTCTCACCACTCTTTTCACCTTTCTTTAACTTTCCATATACTCTGCTCTTCTTACAACACTTCTGTTTTGTAAAAACTTCTCATAAGCTACCTTTTTCTCTTTTATCACACCCTTTACTTCATCATTCCACCAATCACTCCTCTTTCCTCCTGCACCCACCCTCCTATAGCCACAAACATCTGCCCCACATTCTAATACTGCATTTTCAAAACAATCCCAACCCTCTTCAACCCCCCCTCCCTACTATTCATACTTGCATTTACCCACCTTTCTGCCAAAAGTTGCTTATATCTCACCCTAACTTTCTCCTCCCTTAGTTTATACACTTTCACTTCTCTCTTAGTTACTGTTGCCATTTTCCTTATGTCCCATCTACCTCTTCCTCTAACTGTAGCTATAACTAAATAATGATCCGATATATCTGTTGCCCCTCTACAAACTTGTACATCCTGAAGCCTACCCATCAACCTTTTATCCAAATATACATAATCTAACAAACTACTTTCATTACGTGCTATATCATACCTTGTATACTTATCCTTTTTCATAAAATATGTATTACTTATTATCAAACCTCTTTCTACACATAGCTCAATTAACCCTTTGGGGGTCGACAGGCCTTCTCGGAAACTCATTCTCAGGGTCGAAAATTTTTTGGAAAATTTTTTTTTTTTGTTATGAAATGATAGAGAATCTTTTTCTGGTCATAACGACACCAAAAGTATGAAATTTGATTCAAAACTTACGGAATTATGCTCTCGCAAAGTTATCGGTCTCGACGATGTTTACGCATCAGCGACTTCGCCCACTTTGAGCCCTATTTTTGGCCAATTCCAATGTTCCAGTCCACTAAAATCATAGATATTTTGCTAAAACTCCATTTCTTCTATTGCTTGAGTACAAGAAACCGCCCATTTACCAATTTCAACTACTCAAAATATTTTTCAGAAAATGGCCATTTGGCCAATTTCTCACAAATTTCAAATGATGCCAATTTCAAAATGGGGTTCACGGCAAACATTCCTGGTACTAAAATAAAGTCTTCTCTGTTCATTAGTCATGTCTCTAAGCCCCTCTTACATTACTTTTGCTTTCCATTTTGAATTTTTATTCTCACAAAAAAATAGAAGATTTACTGTTATGTATACAACTTAAATCATTGTAAAAATGGTATAAATAATATCAGCGCACTTGTGCAAGAATATCAGACTAGCCAGTTGATGCGTATTGGATGCATGGTGTGATTTGTTTACTCTTGAACATCGGCAATACTCGAACATTTTCGCTACTTTAAGCTTAATTTCAAGGTACTTGTCATTGTCAAACCAATCAAAATCATCTCTATTTCTGTAATATAGTTTCCATTCTATCAAATGAGGCCAAGAAAACGAGAATATATCAATAAATACCATACGAAAATAGACTGCAAAGTCGCTGTTTTAAACAAAAAAAAACGGTTGTAGTTTTTTTCCTCATTATGCAGTGTTCTGCAGGAATTTTTTTGTACTGCGCACACTGACCACAGAGACCCATTCTTTCATATGTATGGCAACGACCCCGAAAGGGTTAAAGGCTCCCCATTTCCATTTACCCCTGACACCCCAAATTTACCTACTACTCCCTCCACAACATTTTTACCCACTTTAGCATTGAGATCCCCAACCACAAGTACTCTCTCACTTGGATCAAAACTCCCCATGAACTCAACATTTCCCAGAATCTCTCTCTCTCCTCTACATTTCTCTCTACTCCAGGTGCATAAACAATTACTGTAACCCACTTTTCACATCCAACCCTTATTTTACACCACATAATCCTTGAATTGATACATTTATATTCCCTCTTTTCCTGCTATAACTTATCCTTCAGCATTATTGCTACTCCTTCTTTAGCTCTAACTCTGTTTGAAACTCCTGACCTAATCCCATTTATTTCTCCCCACTGAAACTCTCGTACCCCCTTCAGCTTTGTTTCACTTAAGGCCAGGACATCCAGCTTATTCTCATTCATAAGATCCAGAATCATCTCTTTCTTATCATTCGCACAACAACCACGCACATTCAAACATCCCACTTTGACAATTTTCTTCTTTTTCTTTTTAGTAAGTTATACAGGAAAAGGGGTTACTAGCCCATTTTTCCTGGCATTTTAGTTGACTTTTACAACACACATGGCTTACGGAGGAAAGATTCTTATTACACTTCCCCATGGATATAAAAGGAAAAATAATAAGAACAAGAGCTATTAAGATAAAATCAAAGAAAAAACTCAGATGAGTGTAAACATAAACGTGTACATGTATGTGTAGTGTGACCTAAGTGTAAGTAGAAGTGGCAAGACGTACCTGAAATCTTGTATATTTATGAGACAGAAAAAAAAGACACCAGCAATCCTACCAAATACAGTGGTACCCCGGTTTACGATGGTCCCCAAACTCACCCTTTTATGTAAGTTTATTTTTTTAAATGCTTTTGTAAGTGTAATTTTGGGGGTCTAAAAAGACTAGTCATTGACAACTTTTCTTAAGGAGATAAATTCGTTTGGTAATGGCACTTGAAAGATTTGATGAAAATATGAAAACCGTACCACTGCCAGGTTTCCTTTACACTACTTGTAGGACTAGTGCTCTGAATGTGTGTCTCCAACCACTACCTATTTCAATAATAATACAATAATAATAATAATAATAATAATAATAATAATAATAATAATAATAATAATATAATAATATGTATAATAATACGTAATATAATAATACGTATAATAACAAACAAAACAATTTTTTTCTGCAAGTTTACATTGAGGTTATGTAATTACACTATGAGTTGCAGTAAGAGCAATTCATGGCATATGGGCAGACTAAATTTATGCTTACAGACTACTTAATATAGAATTGATCATAGTTTAAGTTGTACATCTGTTTTTATTTAAAGCAGACAGTAAGTTTACTTAAATTACAATCTGGGGATATTACATTGGGACAAGAAATAATAATAATGTACAGTGGTATCCCGAGTTTCGGCCATAATTCGTTCCAGAAGGCTGTTTGAGTGCCGTTACCGAACGAATTTGTTCCCATAAGGAATAATGTAAATTAGATTAGTCCATTTCAGACCCCCAAAAATACACTTACAAAAATACACTTACATAATTGTTTGAGTTGGGAGCTGTACGAAACTCGGAGTACCACTGCACTATGATAATAATTATAATAATAGATGGCTTCCAAAGGCCGTCACTAGATGGCAGTGAATACCACAACAATGCAGGAGCGGTTATGGCCGGCTCCACTTATCACATGACATATTTTATTCATTCTAGACTATATATCAAGTTTCTATGTTACTTATATTGTTTATTATGTCATATTAGATCAATTTGTGATAGATAAATAAGCCATACAGTTGATATTAGCATTATACTGAAGTGTATTTTTCCTGCCTCTGAGAACAGGAATTCCGCAGGAACGGATTAATGGCTTTTCAATTAATTTAAATGAGGAAAATTGACTCAGCATACGAACAAATCAGGATACGAACAAGGTCATGGAACGGATTAAGTTCGTAAGCCGAGGTTCCACTGTATCTAGTTCTTAAGTAGTGTGTAAGCACTAGCATTAGTCTGCCCGAAATGGACAGTATGTTAGTGGTTTTCATTCGTGCTTAACAATATTTATTACACGTAAACTACATTTACCTGCATACTGCAGAAAAGAAATAAATTATTTGTATAATTTTCCATACCAAATTTTATCTTTTAATAATCAAATTAAAACAATGTACATTACTCAGATGAGTCTATGAGTCTCTCTGTCCTATCATATCTGACAACACTCTTAGCATATACTACTCTCCACTCTCTCATTGTTATGGTAAGGATACTGGGTGTGAGTTGTGGCTGTAGTGGTGATAAAGGGATGTGGTGTGAATAACGGGTACCTGGGTTTATGGTAAGGAGGGCTGTGGTATGTGTAAGCACATTTCAGAGTCAGCGCTGTGGTAAGAGTGTTGTGGAGCAAGTATGTGTGTGTGAGGGCTTGTGTTAGAATGTGTCTGAGTCAGCGCTGTGGTAAGAGTGTTGTGGAGCAAGTATGTGAGGGCTTGTGTTGGCATGTGCCTGAGCAGCCATACATCAAGCTTCTTGGTCCTATACAGGACACAAATGCCTAATTTTCCCCAAAGACCAATGTAATTATTAACCCTTTGGGGGTCGGTGCCGTACTAGTACGTTTTACGAGCAGGGGTTGGTGCCGTACTAGTACGCCCAAATTCTAGCGGCCTCAATTTAAGCAGAAAACGTCTGGTAGGCATACATATGAAAGAATGGGTCTGTGTGGTCAGTGTGCGCAGTATAAAAAAAATCCTGCAGTACACACTGCATAATGAGAGAAAAAAAACTCTGACCGTTTTTTTCGATTAAAACAGCGACTTTGCAGTCGATTTTCGTATGGTATATATTGATGTATTCTCGTTTTCTTGGTCTCATTTGATAGAATGGAAGATATATTACAGAAATAGTGATGATTTTGATTGGTATGACAATGACAAGTACCTTGAAATTGAGCTCAAAGTAGTGAAAATGTTCGATTTTTGACGATGTTCAAGAGTAAACAAATAACACCATGCCTCCAATACACATAAACTGGCGAGTCTTATATTCATGCACAAGTGTTCTGATATTATTTGTACAATTTTTACAATGATGCAGTTGTATACATAACAGTAAATCTTCAATTTTTTGTGAGAATAAAAATTTAAAATGAAAAGCAAAAGTAATGGAACAGGGGCCTGGAGACGTGACTAATGAACAGAGAACATGTTATTTTAGTGCCACGAATGTCTGCCTTGTTTATTCTGGACCCTATTTTGAAATTGGCATCATTTGAAATTTGTGTGAAATTGGAAAATTGCCATTTTCTGACCACTATTTTGGGTAGATGAAATTGGTAAATAGGCAGTTTCTTGTACTCAATCGATAGAAAAAATGGAGTTCTATCGAAATAGCTATAGTTTTAGGAGATTGGAACATTGAAATTTGTCGAAAATAGGGCTCAAAGTGGGCAAAATCGCGATGCGTAAGTGTCATGGCTACCGCTAACTTCGCGAAAGCATAATTCCGTTAGTTTTCGATCAAATTTCATAATTTTGGTGGCATTATGATCGGAAAAAGATTCTCTATCATTTCATAAGAAAAAATTAATTTTTTTTTTCCAAAAAATTTTCGACCCCAGGAACACTTTCCTGAGAAGGCCTGTCGACCCCCAAAGGGTTAAAACTAAAAATTCATGACCAATCTCTTTAAATCAAAAAAGGATCCCAATTTACATTACTTAACACAGACATACAAAGCATACCAATGCATATATTGAAAAAATAATGCTTAGAATTAATAAAATTAATTCATAATTTACAATGAATGATGGTGAATGTTTAATGACTTCCTAGCATATATAGTCCCTGAACCTGATACATCTTTCATATAAATTAAAATATGACAGTACAATAAGTAGGTTAATTTATTTATAACCTAAACAATAGTTTACAAAACATGTGTGTCGGTAACATACATATTATGTAAACCAAGATCTTACATCTTCATTAGTTTACATAACGTGTGTTGGTGACACACACATTATGTAAACTTTTTTATTCCTACCTGTAGATCAATCTTGGGCTGGTCAGCAAAGAGAACATCACCCATTAAGTCTGATGTGTCTACATAAGGCCAGCGCTCCTCAGGACCATCAAACAAGTGCTGTAAGTACTGTGAGATATCCACTGCTTCCTGAGGCTGGGAAAGTCTCATCTGCAAAATGAACAATAAAACTGAATTTTTTTTTTTTATTAACCCTTAAACGGTCCAAACGTATATATACGTTCTTACCTCTACTGCCCCAAATGTATATTTATGTTTTATTTTTTCCTGCCTCCAAATTTTGCAAGATTGGCCTGAGATGCCTGGTCAGCATAGAATGGGTCTTAACACTCAGTGTGTGCCATATTAAAAAAATCTGGGACCACTTAGCACCTTGTGGGAGCACCAGTTAAATTGAGCGCCATATACAGCAAACAGCGCGGCAAACACCAAGGATTCACTGATGTCATGTCATATTAACACTCCCTTTTTAAGTGGAAAGTGATGTGGGCAGGCTGATTGGCTGTCTCTATATCCGTCTGTCTGTATCTGTCTCTTTGTCTCTATCTCACAGGAACACATACGTAAATACAATTATACCTAGTGTAAATTACCTAGGATAACTAAAAAAATCCAGACAAAGTGCTATACTGTGCTTGTGATCTGCGTAATACCATTTGGTTCATGAGCTACTCTCTGAGACAAGCAGACAGAAAGGAGATGACACACAGGCAGACAGAAAGACACACACACAGACAGACAGAAAGACAGACACATAGACAGACATACAAGTTTGCGTAACAAATAAAACGAAGCAGTGTAAGCTCATCAAATGTCATCACTGTAATTACTGGACTGATAAGAAGAGATAAGACTAACCTCACCCATCATCAAATGTCACCAGTCATCATTTGTGGAGATCAGATTCAAGGGAACTTTATTATTATTATTATTATTATTATTATTATTATTATTATTATTATTATTATTATTTGCAGAATCTCCCAGAAGCACAGTGTCATCAGCAAAAAGCAACTGTGACAACTCCCACTTTGTATTTGATTCTTTATTTTTTAACCCCACACCTCTTGCCAAGACCCTCGCATTCACTTCTCTTACACCCCCATCTATAAATATATTGAACAACCACAGTGACATCACACATCCTTGTCTAAGGCCCACTTTTACTGGGAAATAGTCCCCCTCCCTCCTACACACTCTAACCTGAGCCTCACTATCCTCATAAAAACTATTCACTGCTTTCAGTAACCTACCTCCTATTACATACACCTGCAACATCTGCCACATTGCCCCCCTATCCACCCTATCATACGCCTTTTCCAAATCCATAAATGCCACAAAAACCTCTTTACCCTTATCTAAATACTGTTCACCTACACACCCCCTACCTTTCCTAAAGCCCCCTTGTTCATCAGCTATCCTCCTCTCCGTCTTACTCTTAATTCTTTCAATAATAACTATACCATACACTTTACGTAGTATACTCAACAGACTTATTCCCCTATAATTTTTGCACTCTCTTTTGTCCCCTTTGCCTTTATACAAAGGAACAATACACGCTCTCTGCCAATCCCTAGGTACCTTACCCTCTTCCATACATTTATTAAATAATAGCACCAACCACTCCAAAACTATATCCCCACCTGCTTTTAACATTTCTATCTTTATCCCATCAATCCCAGCTGCCTTACCCCCTTTCATTCTACACACTGCCTCACGAACTTCCCTACACCCACAACTGGCTCTTCCACACTCCTACAAGATGTTATTCCTCCTTGCCCTACACACGAAATCACAGCTTCCTGTCTTCATCAACATTTAACAACTCCTCAAAATATTCTCTCCATCTTCCCGATACCTCTAACTCTCCATTTAATAACTCTCCTCTCCTATTTTTTAACTGTCAAATCCATTTGTTCTCTAGGCTTCCTCAACTTATTAATCTCATTCCAAAACTTTTTCTTATTTTCAACAAAATTTGCTGATAACATCTCACCCACTCTCCCATCTGCTCTCTTTTACATTGCTTCACCACTCTTTTAACCTCTCTTTTCTCTCCATATACTCTTCCCTCCTTGCATCACTTCTACTTTGTAAAAACCTCTCATATGCTAACTTTTTCTCCCTTACTACTCTCTTTACATCATCATTCCACCAATCGCTCCTCTTCCCTCCCGCACCCACTCGCCTGTAACCACAAACTTCTGCTGAACACTCTAACACTACATTTTTAAATCTACCCCATACATCTTCGACCCCATTGCCTACACTCTCACTAGCCCATCTATCCTCCAATAGTTGTTTATATCTTACCCTAACTGCCTCCTCTTTTAGTTTATAAACCTTCACCTCTCTCTTACTTACTGCTTCTATTTTCCTTGTATTCCATCTACCTTTTACTCCCACTGTAGCTATAACTAAAAAGTGATCTGATATATATGTGGCCCCTCTATAAACATGTACATCCTGAAGTCTACTCAACAGTCTTTTATCTACCAATACATAGTCCAACAAACTATGTACTGTCATTTCGCCCTACATCATATCTTGTATACTTATTTATCCTCTTTTTCTTAAAATATGTATTACCTATAACTAAACCCCTTTCTATACAAAGTTCAATCAAAGGGCTCCCATTATCATTTACACCTGGCACCCCAAACTTACCTACTACACCCTCTCTAAATGTTTCTCCCCCTTTAGCATTTAGGTCCCTTACCACAATTACTCTCTCATTTGGTTCAAAATTTCCTATACATTCGCTTAACATCTCCCAAAATCTCTCTCTCTCCTCTACACTCCTCTCTTCTCCAGGTGCATACACGCTTATTATAACCCACTTTTCGCATCCGACCCTTATTTTAATCCACATAATCCTTGAATTTACACATTCATATTCCCTCTTTTGAATAGTGTTGATATAATTGGTGACAGTACCTGTGAAGCTTTTTTGTACATAAAAGGTGGTAAGCTGTTTATGTCTCCTGCCTTGTTTTTAAGGGTGTTGATTATGAGCGAGACTTCAATTGGGTTGGTAGGAGCTAGGAATAGTGTATTAGGGTAGGTGTTGGTGAGGTAGTCTGTTGGCAGGGTGTTTGAGATTGGGATTTTACTCGCTAGATTCTTTCCTATGGTGGAGAAGAAAACATTAAGTCTGTTTGCTGTCTCAGTTGGTGAGAGTAGGGGTTCATCTGTTTTTGTTAATTTGATGGTATTGTTCTTGGATATCTTTTTATTTCCAAGAATTGCAGATAGGGTTTTCCAGGTCTGTTTTATATCACCTTTTATGGTCTGAAATCTGTTCTCATAATACAATTTTTTGGACCTTCTTATCAGGCTGGTAAGGACTGATGAGTAGCGTTTGGATTGTTCTCTGGTTATTAGACCCCTTCTGTATTGTTTTTCATATTGGTGCCTTTTGTTAATCGATTTAAGGATGCTGGGTGTTAGCCAGGGATTGTTAATTCTCTTAGCTGTGATCTGTTTAGTTTTTTTCAGGCAATGTCTGTTATAGAGGTAGTGGATTTTTTAAAGAAAATTCTTGATGCATTCATTAGTATCTGAATATATTTCTAATTCATTATACCAGTCAATGTTAGTCATAGCTGTTATAAAGTTATTAACAGCTGACTCATTATGTAGTCTGAAGGTAACTTTTGTAATATCTTGGGGCAATTTGCCTAGGTTGGTTATGAGAAAGGTAGGGTAGTGGTCTGTCGTGTTGTCTGTGATTATGCCTGATTTTAGAGGGGATATAGTGTTAGTCCAGATGTGGTCTAATAATGAGGTACTAGTCTCCGAGATTCTTGTAGGTTTTGATATTGTTGGTAGTAACAAGCAGTTGCTCATAGTGTTTGTGAATTCAGTTACCTGTAGGTCCTGGTCATGTAGGAGATTTATGTTGAAATCTCCTGTGAGCAGCAAATGGTCTTTGTTCATGTGTACATCAGTTACCATGTTGTGGAAGATATTGTGGCATTGGAGAACAGCCTGGGGTTGGAGGAGAGTGGTGAGGATGTGGAAGAGTTGGTGGAGGAGCACAGGGTAGAACTAACAACTGAAGAACTGCAAGAGCTGGAACTGGAACAGCATCAGACCAGAGCTGAGGTTATTGCTTCACAGGAGGAGGAAGAGAGAGTGAAGGAGGTGCCTTCTTCAGTGATTAAGGAAATGTGTGGAATGTGGAATAGGTTACAAAGTTTTGTTGAAAAACACCACCCTGAACAAGCTGAAATGAGCCAGCTCTGCAACCACTTCAGTGACAGAGCCATGTTGCACTTCAGGAAAATATTAAAGAGTCACCAGAAACAGAGGACTGTGGACAGTTATTTTACGAGGCAGGGATTCAGTGACTCTCAAGCTGGTCCTAGTGGCATTAAAAGAAAAAGAAGGGAAGTAACACCAGATAAGGACTTGTTACCTGAAGTCTTTAAGGAGGGGGATTCCCCTTCCAAACACTAACACACTCCCCCTGTCATCCTCCCTATCTTCCAGATGCCTGCAACTCTCTTCAATAAAGGTAAGAAAATGTTATTTATTAATCTGTTTTTTATTATTTAGTATTAAAATGTATTTTTTGTGAATATTTTTGGATGTCTGGACGGATTAATTGTATTTACATTATTTCTTATGGGAAATAAGGTTTCGAATTAAGAACTTTTCGTGTTAAGAACTAGCTCCTGGAACGGATTAAGTTCGTTAGTTGAGGGACCACTGTATAGTTATACCAACACTCTTATATGGGTGTGAAGCATGGGTGATGAATGTTGCAATGAGGAGAAGGCTGGAGGCAGTGGAGATGTCATGTCTGAGGTCAATGTGTGGTGTGAATATAATGCAGAGAATTCAGAGTTTGGAAATTAGGAGGAGGTGCGGGATTACCAAAACTATTATCCAGAGAGCTGAGGAGGGGTTGTTGAGGTGGTTCAGACATGTAGAGAGAATGGAACGAGACAGAATGATTTCGAGAGTGTATAAGTCTGTAGTGGAAAAAAGGCGGGGTAGGGGTCAGCCTAGGAAAGGTTGGAGGGAGGGGGTAAAGGAGGTTATGTGTGCAAGGGGCTTGGACTTCCAGCAAGCATGCGTGAGCGTATTTGATAGGAGTGAATGGAGACAAATGGTTTTTAATACTTGACGTGCTGTTGGAGTGTGAGCAAAGTAATATTTATGGAGGGATTCAGGGAAACCGGCAGGCCGGACTTGAGTCCTGGAGATGGGAAGTACAGTGTCTGCACTCTGAAGGAGGGGTGTTAATGTTGCAGTTTTATAACTGTAGTGTAAGCATCCCTCCGGCAAGACAGTGATGGAGTGAATGATGATGAAAGTTTTTCTTTTTCGGGCCACCCTGCCTTGGTGGGAATTGGCCGATGTGTTAATAAATAAAAAAAAAAATATTGTTTATTATGTCATAATACAGTGGTCCCTTGGTTTTCGTGTTTAATCCATTCCAGAGGGATCGACTAAAACCAAAATCGACGAAAACCAAAACCATTTTCCCCATAAAAAAATAAAAAATAATGTAAATTCAATTACGTCATTCGTTTCAGACACCTAGGGGTATTAACAAAAAATTATTTTTTTAGAGATTAAATAAAGATTTACATACAGAAAAGAATGACAGATAAATATAAAGCACTAATAACATGTATAAATGAACATTTAACATCACACTTACCTTTATTGGCGACTTTTGTTCGTGTATGGAAGACAGAGAGGAGGAGAGAGGGAGGCGAGTTTACTGTTTGGAGGCAGGACAAAATGCTTCAATTTGACACTAATATCAGCTCTATGGCTTGTTTATCTATCACAATTCATCTAATATGACATAATAAATAATATTAATAACATAGAAACATGATATATACTCTAGAATGAATAAAATATGTCATTACGAATGTGAGGAGTGGTGATAGTGTTATTGTTGTTGGGTTTATAAGGGTCACTGACCATAAGCCGTACATATAGTGGTGGTGGTGGATTCCACCACCAGTATTCACACTGAAACAATGTACGTAATTTATAAATAAGAAATATTTACACTTTAGTTTATAAATAAGAAATATTTACACTTATCTTAGAGGAGATGGTGGCAGAGGACGGCTCTGGTCTCAGTGCCACTATATTCCTCAAACAACAATGGAGGAGTTAAGTTTTGTGTCGTCATTTTTCAATTGCTTAATCGCTTAACTTACTTGCTACAATGTTAGTGCTACACTTTATCGACTCTGCTTTGATACTGTGCTACGATTTCTTTCTTCAATTCTATGGTGTTCCTCACTTTCTTTACCAAAGGACTGGCACTAGGAGCTTTCTTTGGGCCCATGGTAGCTTATTTAGTAGTCACACAATAATCAATGGCCAAAAACAATTGATTGTTAAGAAATGTTTTGTATGAACTCGCAGGATAATGTTCACTCAACCAGAAACAATGCTACACTGCCTGAGAATGTGCGTGGGAGGCGGGATTGCGGACTTTGTATGTGTGCTGGGCACTGGACAGGTTCCGTACCATCGACGAAAACTAAGCCAATCAAAGAAAACTAAGCCAATATTTCCACGATCATCAAAAACTGAGACAAAGGAAAACCAAGGGTCCACTGTAAATAAATTGTGCTAGATAAATAAGCCGTAAAGTTGATATTAGTGTCATATTGAAGGACTATCTTGTCCTGTCTCCAAACACGCTCCCCTGCCGCTGCCACAGTTTCTAACATACGCCAGAAACAGACCTCCCTGGAACACTTTTTTGAGCAACAGGGGTCCAGTGACTCTCAAGCTAGTCCTAGTGGCATTAAAAAACAAAGAAGGGATGTAACCCCAGAAAAGGACTTGATACCTGAAGTCTTTATGGAAGGGGATTCCCCTTCCAAACAGTAATTTCTTCATCTTCTCACCTCCTCCCATCTTCAATACACTAAGAAGAATCTTCAATAAAGGTAAGTGTCATGTTATTATTGTTTTATTCTTCATGTCTCATTGTTTTCTGTGTAGGTAAATGTATATTCGATGTAAAAAAAAATTTTTTTTTAATACTTTTGGGTGTCTGGAACAGACTAATTGGACTTACATTATGTCTTACGTGGAAAATGAATTCGGAAATCGTCAAATTCGGCTTTTGTCACACTCTCTGAAACGGTTTACAGTGAAACCCCGAGTTTCAGCCACACCGACTATCGGCCGTTTCGAGTTTCGGTCGCTTTTCTCGGCCTAATTTTGCCCAGACTTTTGGCCAGCGTATCAGACCTGTCCACTTGCCCGTGCTTGAGCACCTCACCATGCAGGCACCGCGAGACAGTCTAGCATTGTTAACCCTTGTGTGAACATTACTCTGCGCGCTCATCCAAACATTTTACAATAAATTCATTGTGTTTAGTGATTATTGATTGTGACTGTGAAATAAGTCACCATGGGTCCAAAGAAACTTCCTAGTGGCACCCCTGTGGTAAAGAAAGTGAGGAACACCATAGAACTGAAGAAAGAAATAGTAGAAAAATATGAGTGGTGTACGTGTGGGGGAGCTTGCCAGGATGTACTGGAAAAACAAATCTACTATCACTTCTATCCTGGCAAAGAGAAAAGAACTGAAGGAAGCTGATGTTGCAAAAGGTGTTGACATGTTTGCCAAAAATAGATAAAAAACAGTGGAAGAGGTTGAGAAGTTGTTGATGGTGTGGATGAACAATAACCAGATAGCAGGTGATAGTATTTTCGAGGGCATCATATGTGAAAAGGCAAGGCAGTTGCATGCAGATCTTGTCAAGAAATGCCTGGAACAGTGCTGATGTTAGTGTTAGTGATTTTAAGGCAGCAAAGGCTGGTTTGACAGATTTAAGAAGCGTAGTGGCATACACAATGTCATAACATGGTGAGGCAGCCAGTTAACAACGTTGGCTGAAAAATTCATAACTGAATTTAAGGGTACGTAGAACTGAAAATGTAAACCCCAACAAGTGTTTAATTGTGATGAAACAGGCCTGTTTTGGAAGAAAATGCCAAACAAGACCTAATTACTCAGAGGAAAAGGCACTGCCAGGACAAAGCCTATGAAAGATGGCTAACTCTTTCTTTGTTCTAACGCTAGTATCACTCAGAAAATCCCAGAGTGTTCAAGAAAACAATGTCATCAAGGATAGATTGTGTGTGTTCTGGAAAGCTAATAATAAGGCATGGGTCACAAGGCAAATTTCATAGAGTGGGCCCATCAATGTTTGGCCCCAGTGTGAAAATACCTCCAGGAAAAGAAATTGCACCCATAGGCCTTATAGGTAAGGCTTGGAGGGAGTGACTTCAACTTTGAACTCTGCTTGAGACAAGTCAGATTGTGTCGTCCAGAGGAAGGTATTGTGCATTGGGCAAGTCCCTGGGGTTGGAGGTGAGTGGTGAGGATGTAGAAGAGTTGGTGCAGGACCACAATGAAGAGCTAACCACTGACGAGCTGCAAGAGCTTCATCTGCAACAGCATCAGACCACAGTTGAGGAACTTGATTTACAGGAGGAGGAAGAAGAAAGGGAGTAAGGAGGGCCTTCTTCAGTGCTTAAGGACATGTGTGGAATGTGGAATGAGCTGCAAAGCTTCGTGGAGAAATACCACCCTGAGCAAGCTGAAACAAGCCATCTCTGCAACATGTTCACTGACAAAACAATGTCCCATTTTAGGGACATCTTAAAGAGGCGCCAGAAACAGAGCACTCTTGACAGTTAATTTGTGCGACAGGGGTCTAGTGACCTCAAGCTGGTCCTAGTGGCATTAAAAGACAAGGAAGTAACCCCAGAGAGGGACTTGTTACCTGAAGTCCTTATGGAGGGATTTCCTCCAAACAATGAGTGCTTCCTTCCCCTCTCCTCCTCCCTATCTTCCAGATGCCAGGAAGTCTCTTTAATAAAGGTAAGTAAATGTTATTTTAAATGTTTATTTAAATGTTTCATTATAAATTTATTACTTTATATATTTTTATAATTGTTTTGTGTATGTAAAACTATAGTTATTCTTTAAAAAATGTATTTTTTTGTGAATATTTTTGGGTGTCTGGAACGGATTAATTGTATTTGCATTATTTCTTATGGGAAATATTGCTTTGACTTTTGGCCGCTTCGACTTTAGGCCTAGCTCCTGGAACGGATTATGGCCAAAACTGGGGGTTCCACTGTAATTATGATAACCGGAGGTCCACTGTAGTACCTTGAAAAATATGCCACAATGCAAAAGACATGTTGCAATCCATTTGGAAGGCAAAATCATCATACCAGAACAGAACTTTTGAGGGTCAATGTTGAAATGGCTGACAAAGAGCAAACTAAAACTACATCAGAAAATCTGTTCTAAATGTAAAGCTGATGCTCGAATAGCGGAGACTGCAATTGCCACGTCCTCATCTTCAGATGATTTTGATATGTACAAGTCTGCCACAATTACTAAAAGCTTGCTTGCCTCGGGTGAATCACCCTTGAAATTTTCCAAAGTGAGCAAATGCACAAGATCACTGCTGCTGCCAGACTTGATGTTCAGAACGTTGGACTGTCTATAATAATAATAATATTTTTATTTGGACATGATACAAAGAATTACATTTGGTTATTGAGATTACATGAGGTGTACATGCCAAAAGCCCCTAGTATGCAGGGCATTTTGGGCAGACTTAAAATTACTTAAAACTAAATTGTAAGAGTCTAGTCAGAATGATAGAATGCTGCTCACAGGAGACTTCAATATAAATCTCCTACATGACCAGGACCCACAAGTAACAGAATTCACAAACACTATGAGCAACTGCTTATTACTACCAACAATATCAAAACCTACAAGAATCTCCGATAATAGTACCTCGTTACTAGACCACATCTGGACTAACACAATATCTCCTCTAAAATCAGGCATAATCACAGAAAACACCACAGACCACTACCCTACCTTTCTCATAACTAACCTAGGCATTCTGCCCCAAGAAATTGCAAAAGTTACCTTCAGACTACATAATGAGTCTGCTGTTAATAATTTTATATCAGCTATGACGAACATTGACTGGCTTAATGAATTGGAAACACATTCAGATACTAATGAATGCATCAAGAACTTTCTTAAAAAAACACATAACCTCTATAACATACATTGCCCAAAAAAAACTAAACAGATCACAGCTAAGAGACTTAACAATCCCTGGCTAACACCCAGCATCCTTAAATCCATAAATAAGAGGCACCAATATGAAAACAATATAGAAGGGGTCTAATAACCAGAGAACAATCCAAACGCTACTCATCAATCCTTACTAGCCTGATAAGAAGGTCCAAAAAATTGTATTATGAGAACAGACTCCAGACCGTAAAGGTGATATGAAAAAGACCTGGAAAACCCTATCTACAATTCTAGGAAATAAAAAGATATCCAAACAATACCATCAAATTATCAAAAACAGACGAACCCCTACTCTCACCAACTGAGACAGCAAACAGACTTAATGTTTTCTTCTCCACCATAGGAAAGAATCTAGCGAGTAGGATCCCAAGCTCGAACACTCGTCCAACAGACTACCTCACCAACACCTACCCAGATACACTATTCCTAGCTCCTACCAACTCAATTGAAGTCTCACTCATAATCAACACCCTTAAAAACAAAGCAGGAGACATAAACAGCTTACCACCCTTTATGTACAAAAAGCTACACATGTACTGTCACCAATTATAGCAGCATTATTCAATAAATCCATTGAATCTTCAACCTTCCCATCAATTCTCAAAATAGCTAGGGTCACCCCGATCCACAAAGGAGGTGACCAAACTGACTTGAACAATTATAGACCAATCTCAAATTTACCACTGCTTTCTAAAATCTTCAAAAATTAATTCATAAACAGATCTATTCCTACCTCGTCTCACACAATGTACTAAACCCCTGTCAATTTGGATTCAGGACCAACAAGAGCACAAACGATGCTATAACACACATGTTAGAGTTAATATACACC
>WNWK01032399.1:0-21923 GCA_009830355.1 Cherax destructor
AGGCAGACACTGCTGCGCGGTCAGCAGTACATGACCTTCCAGTTTCATATAGAGGTGTTCCTTTCACGGACTATTTTGCGGTCATTGCTACCCACCTTGCACCACGTTGGCAACAACGCTGGTCTGACCTGCTGAATAACAAACTTCATTCTATTAAACCGGTTATAGGTTTCTGGCCTTCTTCTTGTCACCAATGTCGAGGTTGGGAGACTACACTCTCCCGTCTTCGCATCGGCCACACTCGTCTTACTCACGGGTATCTCATGGAGAGGCTCCCTGCCCCTCTGTGAGCATTGTCAGGTTCCAGTGGCTGTTCGACATATCCTGTTGGACTGCCCCACTATCAACGAGCACGCAGAATTTACCTCAACGACGTCTTCGCTCTGGCCCTTTCTTTACCTTCCCTTCTTGCAGATGGACCCTCCTTTAATCCTGACTCTCTCATTGACTTTTGACAGAAACTGACTTACTACACAAACTCTGAAGATTATACCTCTAGCACCTCCCTCAGTCCCTTCTACCTCGATCTCTTGCTACCCTCCATCCCTGCACTATCCACCGTCATGCTGCACTCCATACCCTACTAATCATCCATCTCCCTCTTACAACCCACTCTCCCTGCATACTACAATAACCTGCAGCGCTGTATAACCCCTGTGGTTTAGCGCTTCTATTTGATTATAATAATAATAGTGAATATTGCAAATTTTTTTTTTTACCCTTGCTGGCCATCTCCCACCAAGGAGGGAAGAAAAAAAAAAAAAGTGTGCCGACCATAATTCAAGTTTGCCTAACCAGTTTCCCTGAATCCTTTCATAAATGTTATTCACACTCCAACACACACAAACCTGCTGGATGCTCAAGCCTCTAGCACTCAAAATCTTGATATTCCACCCCCCCTCTCCTTTCTTACAATTATAACTGGGGACGACCCATATCCCTTCCATCGCAGACTTTTCCATTCTCTCAACTTGCCACATACTGCTCTCAAACACAGCAACTCCACTGTCACAGGCTGATGCCTTGCTGCAAGGTTCAGAGCCCATACCTACGCTGTATGACCCTTATATGTCTAACACTTCTTTTTGATATAATAATCACAGCCCATACCTTGCATCCACATAATATAATAAAGAAGTGCTAAACCTACAAGGGTCATACAGTGCAGCAGGGAAGGGTGTAGGGGTATTGGGTAGCAAGAGGGAGAGGTAGAAAGGGCTGTGAGGAGTGCTAGAGGCATAATCATCAAAGTTTGTGCAGTCAAAAAGTCGAGAGATTGTATCCACAAATATAATTTTATTTCACAAAATAAAAGACTGTTGGGTAGACTTCAGGATGTACATATTTATAGAGGGGCCACAGATATATCAGATCACTTTTTAGTTGTAGCTACAGTGAGAGTAAAAGGTAGATGGGATACAAGGAGAATGGAAACAGCAAGTAAGAGAGAAGTGAAGATTTATAAACTAAAGGAGGAGGTGGTTAGGGTAAGATATAAACAACTGTTGGAGGACAGATGGGCTAGTGAAAGTATAGGCAGTGGGGTAGAAGAGGTATGGGGTAAGTTTAAGAATATAGTGCTAGTGTGTTCAGCAGAAGTTTGTGGTTATAGGAAAGTGGGTGCGGGAGGTAAGAAGAGTGATTGGTGGAATGATGATGTAAAGAGAGTAGTAAGAGAGAAAAAGTTAGCATATGAGAGGTTTTTACAAAGTAGAAGTGATGCAAGGAGGGAGGAGTATATGGAGAAAAAAAAAGAGAGGTTAAGAGAGTCGTAAAGCAGTGTAAAAAGAGAGGGTGGGTGAGATGTTATCAACAAATTTTGTTGAAAATAAAAAGTTTTGGAGTGAGAGTAACAAGTTGAGAAAACCTAGGGAAAGAATGGATTTGTCAGTTAAATATAGGAGAGGAGAGTTATCAGGAAGATGGAGGAAATATTTTGAGGAATTGTTAAATGTTGATGAAGATAGGGAAGCTGTGATTTCGTGTATAGGGCAAGGAGGATGATTATTATTATAATCAAATAGAAGCGCTAAACCACAGGGGTTAGGGCAAGGAGGAATAACATCTTATAGGAGTGAGGAAGAACCAGTTGTGAGTGTGGGCGAAGTTCGTGAGTAGAATGAAAGGATGTAAAGCAGCTGGGATTGATGGGATAAAGATAGAAATGTTAAAGGCAGGTGGGGATATAGTTTTAGAGTGGTTAATGTTTTTATTTAATAAATGTATGGATGAGGGTAAGGTACCTAGGGATTGGCAGAGAGCATGCATAATTCCTTTGTATAAAGGCAAAGGGGACAAAAGAGACTGTAAAAATTATAGGGGAATAAGTCTGTTAAGTATACCTGGTAAAGTGTATGGTAGAGTTATTATTGAAAGAATTAGGAGTAAGACGGAGAGCAGGATAGCGGATGAACAAGGAGGCTTTAGGAAGGGTAGGGGGTGTGTAGACCAAGTGTTTGCAGTGAAACATATAGGTGAACAATATTTAGATAAGGGTAAAGAGGTGTTTGTGGCATTTATGGATTTGGAAAAGGCATATGATAGGGTGGATAGGGGGGCAATGTGGCAGATGTTGTAAAATTTATGGAATAGGAAGTAGGTTATTGAAAGCGGTGAAAAGTTTTTACGAGGATAGTGATGTCGCCATGGTTGTTTAATATATTTATAGATGGAGTTGTAAGAGAAGTGAATGCTTGGGTGTTGGCAAGAGGTGTGGGGTTAAAAGATAAAGAATCTAACACAAAGTGGGAGTTGTCACAGTTGCTCTTTGCTGATGACACTGGGCTTTTGGGGGATTCTGAAGAGAAGTTGCAGAGGTTGGTGGATGAGTTTGGTAGGGTATGTAAAAGAAGGAAAATAAAAGTGAATATAGGAAAGAGTAAGGTGGTGGTGATAAAAAAATTAGATAAAGGAAGATTGGATATCAGATTGGAGGGAGAGAGTATGGAGGAGGTAAATGTGTTCAGATATTTGGGAGTGGATGTGTCAGCAGATGGGTATATGAAGGATGAGGTGAATCATAGAATTAACGAGGGGAAAAAGGTGAGTGGTGCACTGAGGAGCTTGTGGAGACAGAGAACTTTATCCATGAAAGCAAAGAGGGGAATGTATGAGAGTATAATTATACCAACACTCTTGTATGGGTGCGAGACATGGGTTGTGAATGTTGCAGCAAGGAGAAGGCTGGAGGCAGTGGAGATGTCGTGTCTGAGGGCAATGTGTGGTGTGAATATAATGCAGAGAATCCATAGTTTGGAGATTAGGAGGAGGTGTGGGATTACCAAAACTATTATCCAGAGCTGAGGAGGGGTTGTTGAGATGGTTTGGACATATAGAGAGAATGGAGCAAAATAGAATGACTTCGAGAGTGTATAAATCTGTAGTGGAGGGAATGCGGGGTAGGGGTCGGCCTAGAAAAGGTTGGAGGGAGGGGGTAAAAGAGGTTTTGTGTGCGAGGGGCTTGGACTTCCAGCAAGCGTGCGTGAGCATGTTAGATAGGAGCGAATGGAGACAAATGGTTTTTAGGACTTGACGTGCTGTTGGAGTGTAGGCAAGGTAACATTTATGAAGGGTTTCAGGGAAACCGGCAGGCCGGACCTGATTCCTGGAGATGGGAAGTACAGTGCCGGCACACTGAAGGAGGGGTGTTAATGTTGCAGTTTTGTAGCTGTAGTGTGAGAACGCCTCTGGCAAGACAGTGATGGAGTGAATGATGAAAGTTTTTCTTTGTCGGACCACCCTGCTCTGGTGGGAAACGGCCGATGTGTTAATAAAAAAAAGAATGAGCTCAGCCTTATGGGTCATACTGCACCACCCATATAAATGGTAGCACCATATTCTGGTACACTCCCATTTGTGCCACCATAGATAATCTTCTCTGGTTCACCTGATCTTTTATATATCCAATATGTTGACTATGTCCACTCCCAAATACAGTGGACCCCCGGTTATCGGCCATTCCTGTTATCGGCCGTTCCTATTATTGGCCATTCCTGTTATCGGCCAACTCAGTTATACTGTAGGCCAGTTTTTCGGCTTCCTGTTATCAGCCGTATGGGACGCGTCAACCCACCCGCCCGTCACTCCCACCAGTCTGGCTGTCTCTGGGAGAGTGAGGAAGCTTCTGCTGCTCATTCATCCAAACATTTCACTATAATTCATTGTTTTTGGTGGTTATTCATTAAGTGCAACTGCGAAATAAGTAACCATGGCCTCAAAGAAAGTTCCTAGTAAAGTTCCTTTGGTAAAGAAAGTGAGAAACACGATGTAATTTAAGAAAGAACTTTTTGAAAAATATGAGAGTGGTGTACGGATGCTGGAACTTGCCAGGATGTATGGGAAAAACAAATCAACAATCACTTCTATCCTGGCAAAGAAAGAACAAATTAAGGAAGCTGATGTGGCGAAAGGAGTAAATGTGCTAACGAAACAAAGGTCACCAATAATGGAAGATATGGAGAAGTTATTGTTGCTGTGGATCACCGAAAAACAATTAGCGGTAGACAGTATTGTGGAGTCGATTATTTGTGAGAAGCCAAGGCAGTTGCATGAGGATCTTTTAAAGAAAATGCCTGGAACAAGTGCTGCTGTTAGTGAATTTAGGGCCATCAAAGGCTGGTTTGAGAGATTTAAGAAGTGTAGTGGCATATACAGTGTGGTAAGGCTGCAAGTTCTGACAAATATACTGCTGAATTTTTTTTTTTTTTTATTAACACATCGGCCGATTCCCACCAAAGCAGAGTGGCCCGAAAAAGAAAAACTTTTATCATCATTCACTCCATCACTGTCTTGCCAGAGGGGTCCTTTACACTACAGTTATAAAACTGCAACATTAACGCGTGGAGGCTGAAAAATTCCTCCCCCAACAAGTGTTCAATTGTGATGAAACAGGCCTCTTTTGGAAGAAAATGCCAAAGAGGACCTACATTACGCAGGAGGAAAAGGCACTGCCAGGACCCCAGCCTATGAAAGACAGGCTTACTCTTTTGTTGTGCTAATGCTAGTGCTAACACTACTGGTGTATCACTGAAAATCCCAGAGTATTCAAGAAAAACAATGTCTTCAAGAGTAAATTGTGTATGATGTGGAAAGCTAATAATAAGGCATGGGTCACAAGGCAAATTTTCAGAGTGGGTCAGTGATGTGTTTGGCCCATTTGAAAAAATATTTCCTGGAAAAGAAATTGCCACTCCAGTGCCTCCTGGTACTGGACAATGCTCCTGCTCATCCTCCAGACTTGGTAGACCAATTGTCTAGGGACTTCAGTTTTATAACAGTGAAGTTCTTGCCTCCTAACACCACTCCTCTCATCCAGCCCATGGACCAGCAGGTCCATGGGCTGGAGGGAAGTGCAAAGTTTTGTGGAGAAATACCACTCTGACCAAGCTGAAACAAGCCATATCTGCAACATGTTCAGTGACAAAACCTTGTCCCACTTCAGGGAAATCTTAGAGACGCCAGAAACAGACCTCTCTGGACAGTTATTTTGTGCCATGGTCCAGTGACTCAAGCTGGTCCTAGTGGCATTAAAAGACAAAGAAGGGAAGTAACCCCAGAGAGGGCTTTGACACCTGAAGTCCTTATGAAGGGGCATTCACCTTCCATACAATAAATCCTCCCTATCTTCCATAAGCTAATAAGAGTCTTCAATAAAGGTATGTAATATTGATTTAATTGTTCATTAATCATTAAAAAAAATTATTTTTTGTTAATATTTTTGGGTGTCTGGAACGGATGAATTCTATTTACATTAATTCATATGGGAAATATTTCACTTTTAGGCCGAGCTTCTGGAACGGATTACGGCTGATAACCGAGGGTCCACTGTATTTGAATGTAGTAGACAGCCACCTCTAGTGTGGGTTTTGTTTCTCACCCCTTTCAGGGTCTAGACCCCTGAACTGAAAATTGCTCTCAGTGTCCAAGAACTAAAAAAAAAAAAAAAAATTATGAATTTTTTTTTCAAAGGTAATGAAACCCAAAAGTACAAAATACAATGAAAAACTTATGTAATTACGCTCTCGCAAAGTTAGTGATCTCGGCAATATTTATGCATCAGTGATTTCGACCTATTTTAGGCAAATTCCATTGTTCCAGTCAACCAAACTCATAGCTATTTCACTAGTATTTCTTCCATTCTATTGACTGAGTACAAGAAACTGCCCATTTACCTATTTCACCTACCCAATAAAGTGATCAGAAATCGGTAATTTAGCCAATTTCACAAAATTAAAAAGTTGCCAAGTTTTTAACGCTACATTATAGATTTTATTTTGTTAAGCTAGAACTGCAGAGATAGTTCACGTTGCCCTACTAGATATAGTTTTGCATAATGAGGTTTAGACAAATGTGTATGTTAAACTGTACACATTTGCTGTACAGTTAACAGGTGTACACCCTTCCGCATGGCTCCTTAGTTTTTGTGGACTGTTGTAGGATTTTTTTGTGTTAGAAGCATAGAACTGCCAGTGAACTTATAAAGTATATTCCCAGCACTTGGTTTTAATCTAGCAAATAAAAGCGCTGAGACAGAAAAAAAAAAGTGTGCATGAAGTGGTGCCATAGTCACGAGGGAAAACAGGCCTAAACAGTGCCATGTTCAAATATCATAATATCAAGTACAGTGGACCCCCGGTTTTCGTAATTAACCCTTTGACTGTTTCAGTCGTATATATACGTCTTGCAAGCCACTGTTTTGGACGTATTAATACGCGTAAATTCTAGCGGCTTCAAATCAAGCGGGAAGAAGCTGGTAGGCCCACATATGAGAGAATGGGTCTGTGTGGTCAGTGTGCGCTGTATAAAAAAAAATCCTGCAGCACGCAGTGCATAATGAGAAAAAAAAAACTTTGACCGTATTTTTGGATTAAAACGCCGACTTTGAGGTGTATTTTCGTATAGTATTTAAGTGTATATTCTCTCTTTTGTGGTTTCATTTGATAGAATGGAAAACATAATACAGACAGAGAGATGATTTTGATTAATTTCATGATGAAAACGACCTTGAAATTGAGCTCAAAGTAGGGGAAATGTTCGATTTTTGCCAATGTTCAAGAGTAAACAAATCACGGCATGCGTCCAATACACATCAACTGGCGAGTCTAATATTCTTTCACAAGTGCACTGATATTATTTATACCATTTTTACAATAATGCAATAGTCTGCATAACGGTAAATCTTCTATTTTGTGTGAATAAAAAATAAAAATAGAAAGCAAGAGTAATATAAGAGGGGCCTAAAGACGTGCCTATTGAACAGATAACATCTTATTTTAGTGCCAGGAATGTCTGCATTGTTTATTCTGGACCCTATTTTGAAATTGACAACTTTTTTATTTTGCATGAAATTGGCCAAATTGCCAATTTCTGACCACTTTATTGGGTAGTTGAAATCGGTAAATTGGTGGTTTCTTGTACTCAATCGATAGAACAAATGGAGTTCTAAAGAAATAGCTATGAGTTTGGTCAACTGGAACAATGGAATTGGCCGCAAATAGGGCTCAAAGTCGGCAAAATTGCCGATGCGTATATATCGCCGAGATCACTAACTTCGCGAGAGTGTAATTCCGTAGGTTTTCCATCAAATTTCATACTTTTGGTGTCATTACCATCGGGAAAAGATTATCTATCATTTCATAAGAAAAAATAATTTTTTTTTTTTTTTAAATTTTGCGACAACAGGAGAGCACTCAGGATTAGGGGTTGCGACAGTCAAAGGGTTAATAACCTTCCTATGTCTGCTAGTCAACCTGATGTATAGCCACAGTGATGCCACACACTACTTTTTTATAGAAATATGAAAATGTGCACATTCTTGTGGAAATATTGTAGAGTTGTCAGTGAACACAGTATACACAACAGAAAGTAAATACTCTTCTAGTATACCTTACACCAGGCATCCTAACATAGCTAATAACAGTAATACCTTAGTATTCGGTGTGGAGTGAGAAAAAATATAGAATTTTTTTGTGGAAATACAAAAAGTAAACAAATTTTGTGGAAATAAATATAGAGTTGTCAGTGGTATAGTATGTAAAACAGAACTTGCTACCGGTCATTCTTCATAGTTAACAACAGTGATACCATTAGTATAGTTGTGGGGGTTAGAAAAAATCTTGAAAAAGTTAAATATAGTGACATATGAAAGCCCAAAATCTCAACACATTGTAGTAGCTGCCAGAGGTCACCAGTACCCTCAACACGTTGTAGTAGCTGCCAGTGGTCACCAGTTCACCCAACATGCAAGTTGAATACTTATACCAGTACACTTTCTAAAATAAAATACTTTTATAGTAGACCTTTACACCAGCTAGCCTGCCCTGCCTAGATCTGTCAAGTGTACCAGGAGTAAAGTTTAATGTATGGGACACTGAAACTATAATCTATAAAAGTATGTACAGTAGATCGTTATTTAACAGGGGTTTATTTGGCACGATTGAAGAAATGCGGTACAATTTTATACAATACTGTAAAATTAATTTAACACAGTTCAGTTTGCGGGTGTGGAAAAAATTTCCCTACCTCAAGCGGCCGCCTTCTTGTGGGTCAGCGAGGGAGACATCCCGCCATTCCCTGCCACCCCTCGACACCACCATCCCAGTATTCGTGAATACGTGTTCAGTTCCACTTCTCTCCTACAAGCTAGCTGTGTTTGTGAATTGTGTTTTGATCTTTTAATTACCATATCTGTAGAGGAGAGAAGATTTTGGGAAATGTTGAGGGAGTGTGTGGGGAATTTTGAACCGAGAGAGTAATTGTGGTTGGGGATCTTAATGCTAAAGTGGGTAAAAATGTTGTGGAAGGAGTAGTAGGTAAATTTGGGGTGCCAGGGGTAAATGTAAATGGGGAACCATTAATTGAGCTATGTGTAGAAAGAGGTTTGGTAATAAGTAATACATATTTTATGAAAAAGAGGATAAATAAATATACAAGGTATGATATAGCACGTAAGGAAAGTAGTTTGTTAGATTAAGTATTGGTGGATAAAAGGTTGATGGGTAAGTTTCAGGATGTACATGTTTATAGAGGGGCAATGGATATATTGGATCATTATTTAGTTGCTACAGTTAGAGTAAAAGGTAGATGGGACAAAAAGAAAATGGCAACAGCAAGTAAGAGAGAGGTAAAAAGTGTATAAACTATTAGCAGAAAGGTGGGCTAGTGCAAGTATGAGTAGTGGGGGGGTTGAAGAGAGTTGGGATAGTTTTAAAAATGCAGTATTAGAATGTGGGGCAGAAGTTTGTGGCTATAGGAGGGTGGGTGCAGGAGGAAAGAGGAGTGGTGGAATGAAGAAGTAAAGGGTGTGATAAAAGAGAAAAATGTAGCTTATGAGAGGTTTTTACAAAACAGAAGTGTTAATAGAAGAGCAGAGTATATGGAGAGTAAAAGAAAGGTGAAGAGAGTGGTGAGAGAGTGCAAAAGAAGAGCAGATGAAAGATTGGGAGAGGCTCTGTCAAGAAATTTTGCTGAAAACAAGAAAATTTTTTGGAGCGAGATAAACAAAGTAAAAAAGCCTAGGGAACAAATGGATTTGTCAGTTAAAAACAGAGTAGGGGAGTTAGTAGATGGGGAGCTGGAGGTATTGGGTAGATGGCGGGAATATTTTGAGGAACTTTTAAATGTCAACGAAAAAAGGGAGGCGGTAATTTCATGTACTGGCCAGGGAGGTACAACATCGTTTAGGAGTGAAGAAGAGCAGGATGTGAGTGTGGGGGAGGTGCGTGAGGCATTACGTAGAATGAAAGGGGGTAAAGCAGCTGGAACTGACGGGATCATGACAGAAATGTTAAAAGCAGGGGGGGATATAGTGCTGGAGTGGTTGGTATTTTTGTTTAATAAATGTATGAAAGAGGGGAAGGTACCTAGGGATTGGCAGAGAGCATGTATAGTTCCTTTATATAAAGGGAAGGGGGATAAAAGAGAATGTAAGAATTATAGGGGAATAAGTTTACTGAGTATACCAGGTAAAGTGTATGGCAGGGTTATTATTGAAAGAATTAGAGGTAAGACAGAGAATAGGATTGCAGATGAGCAAGGAGGCTTTAGAGTGGGTAGGGGATGTGTAGATCAAGTGTTTACAGTAAAGCATACAGTGGAACCCCGGTTAACGAACACCCCAGAAATCGTGCAATTATGTAAGTACAGTGGTACCTCGAGTTACGATGGTCCCCAAAATCGCCCTTTTATGCAAGTTTATTTTTTTAAATGCTTTTGTAAGTATATTTTTGGGGGTGTAAAAGGACTAGTCTATTTTACATTATTCCTTATGGGGATAAATTCGTTTGGTAATGGCACTTGAACAGCATTCTCGAACGAAAAAATATCGTAACTCGAGGTACCACTGTATATTGTAAGTGCTTGTGGAAGTGCATTTTTGGGGGTCTGAAATAGACTAACCTAAATGACATTTTTTCTTAAGGAAGTAAATTCGTTCGGTAATGGCACTTGAGCAGGCTTCTGCAATGAATTTTTTTCGTTAACTGGCGTTCCACTGTATATGTGAACAGTATTTAGATAAAGGTAGGGAAGTTTTCATTGCATTTATGGATTTAGAAAAGGCATATGATAGAGTGGATAGGAAAGCAATGTGGCAAATGTTGCAAGTGTATGGAATAGGTAGTAAGTTACTGAAGGCTGTAAAGAGTTTTTATGAGGATAGTGAGGCTCAGGTTAGGGTGTGTAGGAGAGAGGGAAATTACTTCCTGGTAAAAGTAGGTCTTAGACAAGGATGTGTAATGTCACCATGGTTGTTTAATATATTTATAGATGGGGTTGTAAAAGAAGTAAATGCTAGGGTGTTGGGGAGAGGGGTGGGATTAAATTATGGGGAATTAAATGCAAAATGGGAGTTGACACAGTTACTTTTTGCTGATGATACTGTGCTTATGGGAGATTCTAAAGAAGAGTTGCAAAGGTTAGTGGACGAGTTTGGGAGGGTGTGTAAAGGTAGAAAGTTGAAAGTGAACATAGATAAGAGTAAGGTGATGAGGGTATCAAACGATTTAAATAAAGAAAAATTGGATATCACATTGGAGAGAGGGATTATGGAAGAAGTAAATGTTTTCAGATACGTATTTGGGAGTTGACGTGTCAGCGGATGGTTTTATGAAGGATGAGGTTAACCATAGAATTGACGAAGGAAAAAAGGTGAGTGGTGCGTTGAGGTATCTGTGGAGACAAAAAACGTTATCCATGGAGGCAAAGAAGGGAATGTACGAAAGTATAGTGGTACCAACACTCTTATATGGGTGTGAAGCATGGGTTGCAAATGCTGCAGCGAGGAGGAGGCTGGAGGCAGTGGAGATGTCCTGTTTAAGGGCAATGTGTGGTGTAAATATTATGCAGAAAATTCGGAATGTGGAAATTAGGAGAAGGTGTGGAGTTACTAAAAGTATTTGTCAGAGGGGTTATTGAGGTGGTTTGGTCATTTAGAGAGAATGGATCAAAGTAGAATGACTTGGAGAGCGTATAAATCTGTAGAGGAAGGAAGGCGGGGTAGGGGTCGTCCTAGAAAAGGTTGGAGGGAGGGGGTAAAGGAGGTTTTGTGGGCGAGGGGCTTGGACTTCCAGCAAGCATGTGTGAGCGTGTTAGATAGGAGTGAATGGAGACGAATGGTTTTTGGGACATGACGATCTGTTTTAGTGTGAGCAGGGTAACATTTTGTGAAGGGATTCAGGGAAACCAGTTAATTGATTTAGTTGGACTTGAATCATGGAAATGGAAAGTACAATGCCTGCACATTAAAGGAGGGGTCTGGGATAGTGACAGCTGGGAGGGACTATTCTCAGCTGTCATATCTGAGTGCCTCTGCAAAGAGAGTGATTATGTATGAGTGTGGAGAAAGTGTTGAATGATGATGAAAGTATTTTTTGGGGGGGATTTTCCTTCTTTTTGGGTCAGTCTGCCTGAGTGGGAGATGGCTGACTTGAAAAAAAAAAAAAAAAAATCTTGCATCTGCCAAGCAATCATGACACCCAGTAGGCATACCAGTGTTGTTGAAAGTGGCAAGAAAAGGTATAATAATTTAAGTCTTAGAATTAACAAAGAAAACAGAGATATTAGACAAGAGATAATTTATGGCCGTAATGAAGTGTCACTTTGTGCACATAAAATGAGGTAAATATGAGTTTGTGTGATTGACTTACTGAATGACTTACTGACTTGACTTACCTGACTGACTGACTTGACTGACTGACTTGACTGACTTACTGACTTGACTGACTACACTGACATTACTGACTGACTGACTGAAGATGACTTACTGACTGTGACTCGACTGAGACTGAACTTACGACTTGACTGACTGAATGACTTACTGACTTGACTGACTGAATGACTTACTGACTTGACTGACTGAATGACTTACTGACTTGACTGACTGAATGACTTACTGACTTGACTGACTGAATGACTTACTGACTTGACTGAATGACTTACTGACTGACTTACTGACTGAATGACTTGGACTTTTTCACTGAAGAGGACCCTGAAACGGTGTCTAGAGCAGCTGATGCCTTATCGTCAGTTGTATAATGTACTGCAGGGTAAAATATAACAGAAATCCATTACAGAATTTGTGCACACTCCAGTACAACCATTGACTTCAGTACCAGAACCACCTCAGCCCAGTAGAGCCAGAGCATAACTCTCCACTCTCTTCACAATCATCAACAAACACCAGCACCCACAGTTTAAGATAAGAAATATGTTCTATTATTTCTGTTGCATTTGTAGTCTTAAGCAGTAAAAACAACATAATACATGACAATGAACTACAATTACATATTCACTTTTATTTTTGTAAGATCTGGAGGTCTAAAAAGTTGTTTGGCTTTTTTGGGCTCCTAGGAACATAACCCTATTTTTCCCTTAAGTTCTTCAGTTTAACTAACATGGTTTTACCTAACATGGCATTTTCAGGAACATAACTACTGTGTTAAATGACGGTCTACTGTACAGTAGAACGTCATTTAGCACGATAGTTACGTTCCTGAAAAAGTCGTGTTAGATAATTTCGTCTTAAATAATTAACAGAACTTATGGGAAAAATAGGGTTATGTGTTTGAGAGTCCCCAAAAAGCCAAACAAGTTTTTTTAGACCAACATATCTTGCAAAAATTGAAGGCGAATATGTAATTTTAGTTCATTGTCATGATCTATTACTGCTTAAGACTACAAATGCAATAGAAATAATAGTATTTCTTACCTTAAATTGTGGGTAATGATGTTTGTGGATGGTAGTGAAGAGTGGATATGGATGGTGTGGCCCTACTGGGCTTAGGTGGATAGTAGAAGTTCTTGAACTGAAGTCGATGGTTGAACTGAGTGTCTAACTTTAAGTCAGTCAAGCCATTCAGTAAGTCAGTCAAGCCATTCAGTAAGTCAGTCAAGCCATTCAGTAAGTCAGTCAAGCCATTCAGTAAGTCAGTCAAGCCATTCAGTAAGTCAGTCAAGTCATTCAGTAAGTCAGTCAAGTCATTCAATAAGTCAGTCAAGTCATTCAATAAGTCAGTCAAGTCATTCAGTAAGTCAGTCAAGTCATTCAGTAAGTCAGTCAAGTCATTCAGTAAGTCAGTCAAGTCATTCAGTAAGTCAGTCAAGTCATTCAGTAGGTCAGTCAAGTCATTCAGTAGGTCAGTCAAGTCATTCAGTAAGTCAATAAAGTCATTCAGTAAGTCAGTCAAGTCATTCAATAAGTCAGTCAAGTCATTCAGTAAGTCAGTCAAGTCATTCAGTAAGTCAGTCAAGTCATTCAGTAAGTCAGTCAAGTCATTCAGTAAGTCAGTCAAGTCATTCAGTAAGTCAGTCAAGTCATTCAGTAGGTCAGTCAAGTCATTCAGTAGTCAGTCAAGTCATTCAGTAAGTCAGTCAAGTCATTCAGTAAGTCAGTCAAGTCATTCAGTAAGTCAGTCAAGTCATTCAGTAAGTCAGTCAAGTCATTCAGTAAGTCAGTCAAGTCATTCAGTAAGTCAGTCAAGTCATTCAGTAAGTCAGTCAAGTCATTCAGTAAGTCAGTCAAGTCATTCAGTAGTCAGTCAAGTCATTCAGTAGGTCAGTCAAGTCATTCAGTAAGTCAGTCAAGTCATTCAGTAAGTCAGTCAAGTCATTCAGTAAGTCAGTCAAGTCATTCATAAGTCAGTCAAGTCATTCAATAAGTCAGTCAAGTCATTCAGTAAGTCAGTCAAGTCATTCAGTAAGTCAGTCAAGTCATTCAGTAAGTCAGTCAAGTCATTCAGTAAGTCAGTCAAGTCATTCAGTAAGTCAGTCAAGTCATTCAGTAAGTCAGTCAAGTCATTCAGTAGGTCAGTCAAGTCATTCAGTAGGTCAGTCAAGTCATTCAGTAAGTCAGTAAAGTCATTCAGTAAGTCAAGTCATTCAGTAAGTCAGTCAAGTCATTCAGTAAGTCAGTCAAGTCATTCAATAAGTCAGTCAAGTCATTCAGTAAGGTCAGTCAAGTCATTCAGTAAGTCAGTCAAGTCATTCAGTAAGTCAGTCAAGTCATTCAGTAAGTCAGTCAAGTCATTCAGTAAGTCAGTCAAGTCATTCAGTAAGTCAGTCAAGTCATTCAGTAAGTCAGTCAAGTCATTCAGTAAGTCAGTCAAGTCATTCAGTAAGTCAGTCAAGTCATTCAGTAAGTCAGTCAAGTCATTCAGTAAGTCAGTCAAGTCATTCAGTAAGTCAGTCAAGTCATTCAGTAAGTCAGTCAAGTCATTCAGTAAGTCAGTCAAGTCATTCAGTAAGTCAGTCAAGTCATTCAGTAAGTCAGTCAAGTCATTTAGTAAGTCAGTCAAGTCATTCAATCAGTCAGTCAAGTCATTCAGTCAGTCAGTCAAGTCATTCAGTCAGTCAGTCAAGTCATTCAGTCAGTCAGTCAAGTCATTCAGTCAGTCAGTCATTCAGTCAGTCAAGTCAGTCAGTCAGTCAAGTCAGTCAGTCACACAAACTTATGTTTACATCTTTTTATGTGTACAAAGTAACACTTCATTACGGCCACGGGTTATGTCTTGTCTAATATCTTTGTTTTCTTCGTTAATTCAAGATCAAAACACAATTCACTCTTTATTTTATTCTTCACAAACACAGCTGGCTTGTAGCCAGGACTTCTTAACGCGTATGAAATACGTACGAATGCTGGGGTCCGTGGTGGGTGGGTAAGGCGGGTGGTGTCTGCTGAACCACAACAACAGTAGTAGTAACAAGACTGCTTGTGAGAATGGTTACTTGTTTTTCCTTCCCACAAACTGTAAGTAAGTTTATTCAGGTATACACAGATACAGTTACGAAGATTATCATACATGGCAGCATATGTGTAGAGAACCTAGGATAACCCAAAAAAGTCAGAGTGACAGTATTTCCATTGACTGACTTGGGTTATCCTAGGTTCTCTACACATATGCTGCTATGTATGATAATGTATGTAACTGTACTCACCTAATTGTGGTTGCAGGGGTCGAGACTCAGCTTCTGGCCCCATGTATCTGAATAAACTTAGTTTACAGGAAGGAAAAACAACAAATTCCCTTTTCCTCAAAGCATGAGGATTCTTAGGCAGTAAATAACCATGCGCTCAAAATTTTTCCCCTCCTGCCGAACCGTGTAATATCATCTTTACGTCGTGTAAGATGATAATGTGTCGCAAATCTTAAATCGTGCAGTACCGGTAACGTGCAACATAATCTCGTGCTAAATGACGTTCTACTGTATGTCAAAAACTGAAAGAAAAAATACCATCATGAAAATTTGTATTATCTGCAATGGTAGTAACAAGTGAGGTCTTGCATGGGTTGCATGCAACTTCTGTGAAAAATGATCTCATGGATCATGTATAAACATTCAGCAATTGTCCACTAATGATATTAAATCAGGAAAATATTTTTGGGTCTGCCCAAGCGATAGAAACCTGTGGAAAAAAATTACATCTACAGTGGTCCCTCGACTAACGTAATTAATCCGTTCCAGGAGCTAGTTCTTAACACGAAAAATTCGTAATTCAAAGCCTTATTTCCCATAAGAAATAATGTAAATACAATTAATCCGTTCCACCCAAAAATATTCACAAAAAATACATTTTAATTATAGTTCTACATACACTAAACAACATTATTAAAACTATAAATACTACTACTAATACTAAATAATAAAAAACAGATTAATAAATAACATTTACTTACCTTTATTGAAGAGAGTTGCAGGCATCTGGAAGATAGGGAGGACGACAGGGGGAGGGTGTTAGTGTTTGGAATGGGAATCCCCACTTCCTGCATGCATGCTACACTCCCTGCATGCCTGCTACACTCCCTGCATGCCTGCTACACTCCCTGCATGCCTGCTACACTCCCTGCATGAATGCTACACTCCCTGCATGCCTGCTACACTCCCTGCATGCCTGCTACACTCCCTGCATGCCTGCTACACTCCCTGCATGCCTGCTACACTCCCTGCATGCCTGCTACACTCCCTGCATGCCTGCTACACTCCCTGCATGCCTGCTACACTCCCTGCATGCCTGCTACAATCCCTGCATGAATGTTACACTACCTGCATGAATGCTACACTACCTGAATGAATGCTACCACTGGGGTGCCACTAGGAAGCTTCTTTGGACCCATGGTGACTTATTTCAGTGACAATCACTGAACCAGCAATAAACACAACAAAAGTATTGTGAATGTTTGAAAGAGAGCGCTAAGTAATGTTCTCTCAATGGTAAACAACGCTAGACTGGCGTCCTGCACAGGCGTGGGGCAGGCGGACAGGTCTTGTATGGTACGCTACACCAGTAAATGTACACTACACAAGAAAAATATTTTGCGAAAAAAGCTTACGTTACACGATTTTTAGGTTATATGGAGCTTACGTTAGTCGGGGTTCCACTGTATACTAAATGACAAACACCAAAATATTCTTCTTAGAAAACTTAGTCTTGTATAACAGTTGGGAAAGTAAAAGGAGTGGGTCAGATGTAGCTGTCATCCCTGGTGCTGGTGCTGTCTTGGAGAACAGTACATGTAAGAACACAGAAATGAAAGTAAGTGCATCAGGTGGAGATAGGTTCTGGTACTGGGGAAACAAGTACAGTGGTCCCTCGGTTTTCGTGCATCTCCAAACTCGAACATTTATGTAAGTGTATTTTCGTAAGTGCTGTTGCAAGTGTATTTTTGGGGGTCTGAAATAGACTAACCTACGTGACATTATTTCTTAAAGAAGTAAATTTGTTCGGTAATGGCACTTGAGCAGCATTCTGGAACGAATTTTCGGCAAAAACCGAGGGACCACTGTACAGTGGACCCTCGGTTTTCGTTGAAAATTCTTTTCAGAATGCTGTTCAAGTGTCGTTACCGAACCAATTTGTTCCCGTAAGTACAAATGTAAGTTAGATTAGTCATTTTAGACCCCCAAAAATACACTTACAAAAGCTCTTACAAAAATACACTTACATAATTGTTCGAGTTTGGAGGTGAACGAAAACGGACGGTTCACTGTATAGATAAAATTATGCAAATTACAGAGTTACAAAATAGCAATACTACTGGAGATGGCAAAAAAGGGGATGATGCTTTGAGAAATAGTGTTGATACATTACCAATAAAAACTAGTGGAGGCACTGATGCTGGTACAAGTGCTGTAGATAGTGGGGAGTTAGAAAAAAGTGCACCAGTAGAGAACACAGCCACAAAAAATCCTTTCAAACAGAAATCAAATTTATGCAAATTCTATGCTTTGGGTATCTGCAGGCATGGAATATCTGGAAAAACAGGTGGGACATGAAACTCTGATCCCAAAAAATGCCACGCCCACATGACAAAAGGAAAATGCAACTCCTCCTCTTGTAATTTATTTCACCCTGAAATGTGTTACTCATCAGTCCATGAAAGACAATGCTGCAACACATACTGTCAGGCACACCATCTAAAGGGGACAAGGAAATACAGATCACTCAGACCATGGGAAACAAATCAGGGTATAGCCACAACCACTCCAGAGACAGGCTTTTTTAATAATAATATCTTTATTTACTACAAGTACAGTGGACCCCCGAGTTTCGTAAACCCCGGAAATCGTACATTTATGTAAGTATAATATTGTAAGTGCTTGTGGAAAAGTATTTTTGGAGGTCTGAAATAGACTAACCTACGTGAAATTTTTCCTTAAGGGAGAAAATTCGTTCGGTAATGGCACTTGAGCAGACTTCAGGAGTGAAGTTTTTACGAAACTCGGGGGTCCACTGTACATGGTATACAGGCCTAGCTGACATCAGTGACATACTACTATATAAAAAGCCCCTTGTTATGCTGAGCATTTTGGGCAAATTAGGTCAGTGTCCCAGGATGCGACCCACACCAGTCGACTAACACCCAAGTACCCATTTTACTGATGGGTGAACATAGACAACAGGTGTAAAGAAACATGCCCAATGTTTCTACCCTGGCTGGGAATTGAAACCAGACCCTTGCCATGTGAAGCGAGAGCTTTAGCCACCAGAGCCCCTAAAAATGACAGAAATCTTACACCAACTCAGAACACTTCTAGAATAGAGGCACAGTCAGTGGCTTCCACTCCAAGCCCCCCTACGTACCACCAATACAACAACATTTATCTTTGTAAATATACAGGGTCTGGAGTTTACCTGGAGAGAGTTCCAGGGGTCAATGCCCCCGTGGCCCAGTCTGTGACCAGGTCTCATGGTGGATCAGAGCCTGATCAACTAGGCTGTTACTGTTGGCCGCACGTAGTCCGACGTACGAACCACAGCCCGGCTGGTCAGGTACTGACTTTAGGTGCCTGTCCAGTGCCTGCTTGAAGACAGCCAGGGGTCTATTGGTAATCCTCCTTATGTACGCTGGGAGGCAGTTGAACAGTCTTGGGCCCCTGACACTTATTGTGTTGTCTCTCAACATGCTAGTGGCACCCCTGCTTTTCATTGGGGGGATGTTGCATCGTCTGCCGATTCTTTTGCTTTCGTAGGGAGTGACTCTCGTGTGCAAGTTTGGTACTAATCCCTCTAGGATTTTCCAAGTGTATATAATAATGTATCTTTCCCGCCTGTGTTCTAGGGAGTACAAGTTTAGGAACGTCAAGTGTTCCCAGTAATTGAGGTGGTTTATCGCAGTTATTCGTGCTGTGAAGGTTCTCTGCACATTTTCTAGTTCAGCAATTTCACCTGCCTTGAAAGGTGCAGTTAGTGTGCAGCAATATTCCAGCCTAGATAGAACAAGCGACCTGAAAAGTGTCATCATGGGCTTGGCATCCCTGGTTTTAAAGGTTCTCATTATCCATCCTGTCATTTTTCTAGCAAATGCGATTGCTAGTTTTATGGTCCTTGAAGGTGAGATAATCTGACAAGATCACTTCCAGTTTTTTGCTCTATTGTGTGGTTGGAATTTGTTTTATACTCCGATGAAATTTTAATTTCCTCACGTTTTCCATATCGGTGTAATTGAAATTTCTCATTGTTGAACTTCATATTGTTTTCTGCAGCTCATTTAAAGATATGGTTGATGTCTGCTTGGAGTCATGCAGTGTCTTCAATAGTGGACACTGTCATGCAGATTCGGGTGTCATCTGCAAAGGAAGACACGGCACTGTGGTTTACATCCCTGTCTATGTCCGATATGAGGATGAGGAACAAGATGGGAGCGAGTACTGTGCCTTGTGGAACAGAGCTTTTCACCGTAGCCGCCTCAGATTTTCTGTTGACTACTACTCTTGTGTTCTATTTGTTAGGAAATTATAGATCCATCTGCCAACTTTTCCTGTTATTTCTTTATCACGCATTTTGTGTGCTATTACACCATGGTCACACTTGTCAAAGGCTTTTGCAAAGTCTGTGTATATAACATCTGCATTCTGTTTGTCTTCTAGAGCATCCAGGACCTTGTCGTAGTGGTCCAGTAGTTGGGACAGACAGGAGCGACCTGCTCTAAACCCATGCTGCCCTGGCTTGTGTAATTGATGGGTATCTAGATGAGTGGTGATCTTGCTTCTTAGAACCCTTTCAAAGATTTTTATGATATGGGTCTAAAGCCATCAAAATACCTTTCATCAGTGGACTGCTCACAAAGTCAAATGCAATGCCTACAGCTTTCACAGAGACCCACAACAAAATATGGATCCCAAGTACAGTGGACCCCCGAGTTTCGTAAAAACTTCACTCCTGAAGTCTGCTCAAGTGCCATTACCGAACGAATTTACTCCCTTAAGGAAAAATTTCACGTAGGTTAGTCTATTTCAGACCCCCAAAAATACACTTCCACAAGAACTTACAAAATTATACTTACATAATTGCACGATTTCCGGGGTATTCGTTAACCGAGGGTCCACTGTATTACAAGCTCAGGTAATCAAGGCCTGTTATCCTGAGTGTAAATGGAATGGAGCAAAATAAATACAGCTGAAATCTTTGAATTGTATTTTCCTTCACCAAGTATGACAGATTTATGTACACTATATACACTATGTACAGCAATGGGTAATATAAGTGTATGCCACAGTAAGCCAAGGCCACAATAGAAGCCAAAAGACAGAGACCACTGTGCTTCAACCAGCAGAATGAATATGACAAGGGTGAAAATGTGAGTGTTACCACATCATATTCACAATTGCCAGACCCACATTATGATTGGCTGAACCTAGGTACTGATCTGACGATGGGGCCCCCAGAATCGTCAAACCCTTAGTACGTACAGTGGTACCTCGAGTTACGATATTTTTTCGTTCGAGAATGCTGTTCAAGTGCCATTACCAAACGAATTTATCCCCATAAGGAATAATGTAAAATAGACTAGTCTTTTACACCCCAAAATATACTTACAAAAGCATTTAAAAAAATAAACTTACATAAAAGGGCGATTTTGGGGACCATCGTAACTCGAGGTACCACTGTACCTGGTTCGCTGGTTGGGGAGGCAGCCTAATATGAGAGGGTGTGCATGCGCCGAATAAATGTAATGTACTCTTTGCATGTCGCACCCCCACCCCCAAAAGTGCTCTAATGGCTGGGACTAGGCTTCCACCTCCAATGGGTAATGTGCCGCCATGGCATGTTACAATAATGGGACCGCCTTTCCTCTCAACCATCCAACTCATTAGATAAAGCTCAACTTTTCTCCCTCTTTAAAGGGGGCTCCTTGTCGCGGTAAAGAGGCTATCGGTCTGAGGAATTGGACCTCTTGGTCTTCTTCCTCAGACCGAACCTAATACCCCAATCCCCCTCCCTTTTCCCATCTTCCCCATCCTCCCTTTTCCCTTTCCTCCTCCTCCTCCTCATCCCTCCCTTATTTCCTTCCCAGTTTTACCCTGGGAGCTTCTCTCCTCAGGCATTCTAGTTCCTAGGTAGGGGGAAGGGTATCGTGGTCCATCCCATTCCGTTGAGGTCCTTGGCGGTGGTGTAGTTTGCCGTGGAATCTGGATCGCCTGGGGATGTCCCGATCCCTCTCCGGTCACCCGGAGGGTGGCCTTGGGTATCTTTCGGGCGACGGGTGTATCTCTGGAGGCCACCTTTCGGATTCCGGGGGTGGTGGCCGAAGGCGGTATGCTTTGTGGCGGATATCCGGCCGCCCTCTCTTTTGTCCGCCGAGATGGCTCGGTGGATGTGAGTTGCTATCCCGGATTGCTGGTTTACTGGCATGAAGGGTAGGGTATGGCACGGGTTCCATGCAGCATCTGCACTACTTGCGGTGTTGAGGTCCTCTTGGGCACGGAGGGGATTTGCGCTCCTTTCATTCCTCCTAGGACCTATTCCTCCACGTTCCCCCTTTTTTTCTTCTTTTTTTTTTTCTTTTCTTTTCTTCTTTCTTTTTTTTCTTAAAAATAAAAAGAAAGAAGTAACCTAACCATGGCTGACCCAATCCATGAACCCACTACCCCGGGCCCCTTCCTGATACCGCACCCAGTACTGACCCTGCCTCGTTAACGGACAACTCTTT
>WNWK01032400.1:0-21922 GCA_009830355.1 Cherax destructor
TCTTGGTAAAGGGTTTTGTGTCCCAGTTATCAGAATAATATTGCCCTTACCAAGATATTTTTTATCATTGTTTTTCCCATCACCAGAATCCCAATAATTTTTACCATTTTTTTTAAAATTGGGGTTCTTTACACGGTATTACGTTCCTGAAAATTTTGTGTTATAAAAATTTTGTTTAGAAAATTTAAAAAGAATTTATGGAAAATGGGGGTTCTTTCCCCTGGGAGCCCCCAAAAAAGCCAAAAAATTTTTTTTTAGACCAACAGATCTTAAAAAAAAAAAGGAATATGTAATTGTAGTTCATTATCTGATGTATTATGTTTTTTTTTACTCCCAAATACAAATGTAAAGAAAAAATTTTTCCTTAAATTGTGGGTGCGGGTGTTTGTGGATGTTTGTGAAGAGAGTGGGGGTTTGCTGTGGCCCTACTGGGCTGAGGTGGATAGAAAGGGTTCTGGAACTGAAGTCGATGGTTACTGAGTGCTAACTTTAAAAGTCATTCAGTAAGTCAGTCAAAGGTTTAAAGTAAGTCAAAAGTCATTCAGTAAGTCAGTAAAAGTTTTCAGTAAGTCAGCCGGGCATTCAGTAAGCAGTCAAGCTTCAGTGTCGTAAAGTCATTCAGTAAGTCAGTCAAGTCATTCAGTAAGTCAGTCAAAGTCATTCAGTAAGTCAGTCAAGTCATTCATTTAAAAAGTCCTTTCCCAGTAAAGTAAAGTAAAGTAAGTCAGTCAACATTACATGTTTTCATCTTTTATGTGCCAAAGGGTAATGAAACACTTCAAGGGCCAGGGTTAGTCCAAACTTTTTTTTCTTTTTTTTAAAAGTTAAAATTTAACCCTTTTTCTTACGGCCACGGTATTTTGGGGGTCATATTTTTTTTTCTAAAAATTTAAAATTTAAAGATCAAAACAAAACACCCCTTTTCTTCACAAAAAAGCTGGTTAAAAGGGTTTTTGGATGAAATCGGAATGGGGGGGTGGTGGGGGGCGGGGGGGGTTTGGCCCCGCTGAACAAAAAAGGCCCTTGGGGAATGGTTTTTTTTTTTCCTTCCGCAAACTGTAAGTAAGTTTATTCAGGTATACCCAAGCAGTTCGTTACATCTACGAATGTGTAAGGGCCCAATAACCCAAATTTGGGTTTTTTTTGGTTCTTCTGGGTTTATTTGGGACCGGGGGGTTTTCCCCTTTTTTGTTTTAAAAAAATTGGGGAACTGTCTCATAATTGGGTTCGGGGTCAAACTCAGCTCCCGCCCGTTACTGAAAAACACAATTGGGAAGGAAAAAAAAATTCCCCTTTTCCTCAAAGCATGAATTCTTAGGCGTAAATAACCATGGGCTTCCCTTTAAATCCCTGATGCTTTCCCCAAAAGGGCAAGGTGAAGGATCCTTTGCTGTCTTGAAACCTTGGGGCTTTTTCTTGCTGACTGATAAAAGTTTTTTGGGATTTTCTTCCCGAAAACACTTGTCTCGTCAGCATTAAACACTTGTGTGGCTCATGCCACCCTAGTAGGACCCCACTGACTCAATGGTTTAACCAAAGGGACGGCGCCAAAATTTTTTTCCCCCCCGGAACCTAATATATTTCGCTGTTGTAAAAATGAAATTTTTAAAGGTCCCCGCAAATTTTTCTTAAAAAAATCGTTTTAAATTTCCCGGGAACTTTCCCAAAAAAAATTTTTAAACCGTCTAAATACGGTTTTCTTCTTGTTTTACTGTTGAAGACAGTCTGCCTTTGAACAAAATAAAGACTCATCAATAAAAGCTTCCCCGAAGGGATAAAAAATACACACTTTTGTTTCAGGGACATAAAAAATTCCTGTCTTATATAACCTGTCGTTTTTGTCAGGCCTTTTTTTGTCAGAGAAGTGAAGATAATGCACAGTATCAAAAATGATTCACTGGTATAATATCACTAAAACCTGGGGTTGGATATCAGGCATTCTGTAGATCAGTATGTGGTGACAGTGTGCTTATGCACATATAGCATGTGCAAAGAAGAGGTACATCTCTGCCACAGTTGTGTCCTACCACTGGTGTAGCCGTGAATTTGGCAAAGAAAATGTGTTTGCCATTGTGTTCATAGTATATGCTGCTGCTTTTCTGACAATAATGTCCATCAGGGGTTCATCAAGAATAACAACTGAAAGCATTCTAGTTCAGTAGCATTGTTCCCAAGTGTACACGAGATGGCCGTATCTCCACTTTTTGTGCTTCATCAAAGTCATGGGACAGAAACAAATTGTCACCTTGCTGCCAAATTCAGATGTGGTCTGCTGGTGGGTACTGGATATTGACAGGTGGTTGTGGTTGTGCAGGTTGTGGAAGTGTGGGGTGGTTGATGTTGGTTGTGGCTGTGCTGAGTCAACAGCGTGGATACCAGCGTGGCTAGCTCGTGGTGCCACATGACCCATGCCACCGCCAACACCACCACTACCACCAGCTGCCCCACGCACATTATGCATCCCCATTGTAACAATATCACATTCCTCTACAATCAATTCGTGGTGTAGGGTCAAGAGGATGTACTCCGAGATTTACCTTTCCTTGGAATAGCAAATGGCACATACAGAACAGTATGTAGCGTCATACATACTGCCGCCACTGGAGAATAATCTCCCTCACTGTCGCCACTAGAACTGCTTTAGTTGAATCACTGTCATCATCACTTTACACTGCCTACATCAGAGTCTTCACACGTTGAAATAGTTTCCTCTTCGTCCTGGTACAGGTGAACGGAATGAGACGGCTCCAGCACCAGATGTGGACGGTTGTGGGTCATCTGGGCTTTCACCACTAATTATGTTATCCTGGGCACTGCTTTCAGTCACACCCTTGAAACCATGGAATTCACTCACTGGCACTTCCATCGCTGTTAGAACTATCACTTGGGAAGAGAAGGCCTCCACTCCGCTGGGGAGTGAGGTACTCTTACCGCGAGGCATGGGTGAACACATCGAGAACATGGCGCTTCCCACAATGCACCACTGAGTCCTCGATTTCTTAATACTGCGCACACCTGACCGCGCAGACCCAGCCACATGTAGGCCTATCAGCTTTCTCCTGCTTCATTTGAAGCCGCTAGAATTTAGGTTTAATACGTCCGAAACATTGGCCACATACAGCAGTACTGACTCAAACAGTCAAAGGGCTAAAAGTGAATATAGGAAAAGAGTAAGGTGATGAGGATAACAAAAATTAGATAATGGAAGATTGGAATATCAGATTGGAGGAGAGAGTATGGAGGAGGTGAATGTGTTCAGATATTTGGGAGTGGATGTCACAGACGTGGTATATGAATGATGAGGCAAATCATAGAATTAACGAGAGGAAAAAAGGTGAGTGGTGCACTTGAGGATAGCTTGTGGAGACAGAACTTTTATCTATGAAAGCAAAGAGGGGAAAACGCATGAGAGTATAGTTATACAAACACTTTTGTATGGGTGTGGAGACATGGGTTGTGAATGTTGGCACAAGGAGAAGGCTGGAGGCAGTGGAGATGTCATGTCTGAGGGCAATGTGTGGGTGTGAATTATAATGCAGAGAATCCGTAGTTTGAAGATTAGGAGGTGCAGGATTACCAAAACTATTATCCAGAGAGCTGAAGAGGGGTTGTTGAGATGGTTTCGACATATAGAGGATGGAACAAAATAGAATGACTTCGAGAGTGTATAAATCTGTAGTGGAGGGAAGAAGGTAGGGGTCAGCCTAGAAAAGGCTGGGAGGAGGGGGAAAAAAGGAGGCTTGTATGCTAGGGCTGACCCAGCAAGTGCGCATGAGCATCTTAGATAGGCATGAATGGAGACAAATGGTTTTTAGAACTTGACGTGCTGTTGAAGTGGTGTAGGCAAGTTAACATTTATGAAGGGTTTCAGGGAAACCAGCAGGCCAGACTTGATTCCTGAAGATGGGAAGTACAGTGCCAGCACTCTGAAGGAGGGGTTAATGTTGCAGTTTTGTAGCTGTAGTGTAAGCACACCTCTGGCAAGACAGTGATGGAGTGAATGATGATGAAAGTTTTTCTTTTGTCGGGCCACCCTCTGCCTTGAGAAATGGCCTATGTAGTTACAAAAAAAATTACAGTGGACCCTCGGTTTTTGTGTTTAATCCATTCCAGAGGGATCAACTAAAACTGAAATCATCAAAAACTGAAACCATTTTCCCATAAGAAATAAATTTTCGTAAATTCAATTACTAAATCGCTTAGACACCTACAGGAGTATTAACAAAAATAATTTTTAGAGATTAAATATAGATTTATACATAAAAGAATGCAACAGCAATATAAAGCACTAATAATATCATAAATGAACATTTAATATCACACTTACCTTTATTAGCTTAATTTCTTGTTGGTGTATGGAAGATGGAGAGGGGGAGGTGAGTCGCTTGGAGGCAGGACAAAATGCTTCAATTTGACACTAATATCAGCTCTATGGCTTATTTATCTATCACACCACCTAATATGACATAATAACAATATTAATAACTTAGAAACATGATATATACTCTAGAATGAATAAAATGTCATTACGAATGTGAGGACTGGTGATAGTGTTATTGTTGTTGGGTTTATATGCCAATGTAATCATGCCTACATAGTGATTGTGGTGGTGGAGTGTGAGGCAGAAAGCCACCACCAATATTCACACTGACGTAAAATTATAAATAAGAAATATTTACACTTTAATTTATAAATAAGAAAATATTTACACTTTAATTATAAATAAGAAATATTTACACTTATCTTGGAGGAGATGGTGGCAGGAGGTGGCTCTGGACTCAGTGCCCCTATACTCCTCAAACAACAATGGAGGAGTTAAGTTTCGTGTCATCATTTTTCTATCTAATCGCTTAACTTACTTGCTACACTGTTAGTGTCACTTTATCGCTGTCTGGCGCTATAGCCTTATCGACTTGTTGCTGTCGAACTCCTAAAGGGTTAAATATAGATTTACACAGAAAGAATACCAAATAAATATAAAGTACTAATAACATGTATAAATGAACATTTAACATCACTACCTATGCTTGATGACTGTTGGTGTACTCTAAAGACGGAGAGGAGGAGAGAGGGAGGCGAAGTTTATTGTTTGGAGACAGGACAGAATGTTTCAATAAGTGACACTATTATCACGGCTTATTTATCTATCACAATTTATTTAATATGACATAATAAACAATAATAATAACATAGAAACAAGATATATACTCTAGAATGAATAAAATATACAATACGTATGTGAGGACTAAGGGTAGTGTTATTGTTGTTGTTTATAAAGACCACTGACCATAAGCCGTATATATAGTGGTGGTGATGGTGGTGGTATGCAGCAGCAGAAGCCACCACCACTATTCACACTGAAATAATGTACTAATTTACAAATAAGAAATATTTACACTTTAATTTATAGTCAAGAAATATTTACACTTTAATTTATAAATAAGAAATATTTACACTTTTAATTTATAAATAAGCAGTATTTATGACTTAATTTATAAATAAGAAATATTTACACTTTTGAAATAAGAAACACGTATTTACACCACCTTGGAGCAGGTGGCAGAGGCAGCATTGTTCTCAGTGCCCCTATATACCTTAACAATGGAGTGCTGCTTCGTGTCATTTTTCTGTCACTTAATCACTAACTTACTTGCTACACTCTTAATGACACACCCTTTATCGCTGGCTTGCGCTATAGCCTTTATCGCTCCTGCTGCTTTAGTATCATACATATCATAGAATCACTGAAGAAGGCACACCCTCCCTCTCCACTGTACTTTGCTATGATTTTCTTTAATTCTATGGTGTTCCTCACTTTCTTTACCAAAGGACTGGCACTAGGAGTTTCTTTGGGCCCATGGTGGTTTATTTAGCAGTTACACACAACAATCAAGGGCCAAAAACAATGGATTGTTAAGAAATGTTTTGTATGAACTCGCAGATAATGTTCTCACCAACCAGAAACAATGCTACACTGCCTGAGAATGTGTGTGGAGGCGGGCTTGCGGGCTTTGTATGTGCGCTGACACTGGATGGTTCATATGAATGAAAACGGAGCCAATCACCTTCATATCTGAGGCAATATTTTCACGAAAAAGTTCCGAAAACTTAAATCACCGATACCAGAGATACACAAAACAGAGGGTTGACTGTACACACTTATGGAAATGTTATTTCGTTTTTAGGCCGACCTTCTGAACGGATTACTACGATAACCAGGGCCCACTGTATATTTATACACCATAGGAAGGTTAAGCATAGGCACCACTTGTACCACAAATGCCAAATTTCAGATGAATCTCCCAGCCAACATGGCCATGACTAACCCTACTCAAGTCCCCTCTGTGTTCTTGTTCCTACCCTTTGTGGCCCCCAACCCTTGCAGTGCTCCTCTTCTTAGTCTTTGACTGACTACTTCTACCACTACCTCTCGTCCTCCTTTCCTACTACCTCTTGTCCTGTCCCTGTTCAAGGGCCTATATATACTCTCCTTTTTAGTGTGACTTTTTTGTAAAGGTCCAGAGTTGGATCAAACGTCAGTCGGTAAGCTCCTCTCTACTATGTGCGGGTTATTTGTGTATTATGTAAGATATGTAATGGACTTAGACACAGATGTCAGGGATTTTATAATGAAAATGTGATGGAGACTACATTTTGGGGGCTTAAACGGGAAAGTGATTTGTTGTATGCTTAAGCCAGATCTAGAAAAACTGCTCATTTTTAACTTTGTAAATATGTTTCAGAAATTTTATTTTATGTAAATTTTATTTATTTTATTATATGTTTTTGTTTTACATCCAAGAATAGCAAAAATATTGAAATTAAGCCATTTTTTGCCAAATTCATCCTGTAAGCCACTAAAGCTAAATTTAAAAGGAATAATGGGCATTATTTATTGTTTTACAACAAAAGGAGTTGGAAAATAACACTTGCCAGGAACAAAAATTGTGTTACATAGTGTTATTTGACAGTCTTTCTACATACAGTTGACCCTGGAAATCGAACATTCTTCATTCCAGAATGCTGTTCAAGTGCTGTAACCAAACGAATTTATTCAAATAAGGAATGATGTAAATTAGATTAGTCAGTTTCAGACCCCCAAAAATACACCTATAAAAGCACTTACAATAATAAACTTACATAAAAGGGCGAGTTGGGAGTGTTCGATTTTCGAGGGTCCACTGTACATACATTTTATATACAGTGGTCCCCGCCTACGAGCACCCCGGAAATCGTACAGTTATGTAAATATAATATTGTAAGTGCTTGTGAAAGTGTATTTTGGGGGTCTGAAATAGACTAACCTACGTGACATTATTTCTTAATTAAGGAAGTAAATTCGTTCAGTAATGGCACTTGAGCAGGCTTCTGGAATGAATTTTGCTCGTTAGGCGAGGGTCCACTGTACAGTGGACCCCCTGATTACGTCATTTTTTCGTTCAAGAATGCTGTTCAAGTGCCATTACCGAATGAATTTATTCCCATAAGGAATAATATAAATTAGATTAGCCCTTTTAGACCCCCAAAAATACACTTACAAAAGCACTTACATAAAAGGGCGAGTTTGGAGACTATTGTAAACCGGGGGTCCACTGTACATACATAGACAGTATCAGACTTGAGTTTGAAAGGATTGGAAATAACTGAATTTGGGCTTGATCCCTTTCATATACTTTTGCTAAAAGTCAAGTTAGCATGTATTAACACATTCTGTTAATGTTACATCTCTCATTTCTTTCTTAGATCTACAGCATCTATAATTATTGGCCTCATGATAGATCTTCTATTAAACTAGAAAATTCGAGCAGCATTAGAATGCGGCAAGGTAATAACTATTTCATCTATGTGTAATAAGAATAATTTGGAAAAATAACATTTGGGTGTGCACTTTTTTTTCTGAATATGCACTTGTGCATTTATGCCCATTCTTATGTTAGCCCAAAATTAATATTTGTAATTTTTGTTTAGTTACATTTCTTTAGGTTAATGTATATTTACCAATTTTTATATTTAACCCTTCCAGTGGTCATCATGTAGAACTGTCATTAAGGCCAAGGTCCCTTGATTAATTCTGTCATGAGCTCAGCTTACTCAGATAATGCCCCATGGTGCATAATGGGAAAAGCAAAGCTCTGATCATGTGTTTGGTTTAAAATAGCAACCTAGGATGGTTTTTATGGTTTTATTGGCTATTTCTTGGTATCATTTGATAGAATGGAAAACATCTTACTGAAGCAGTGTTATGAACATAGCCTGTAGAATAGAGAACAGGATTATCTCTTTTAAGGGTCATCATACACAGGGTTCACTCATTGAAGAAAAGGAATCTGTTAGGGTTTTTACTTGTTTTATTAACAGTATTAATAATCACTTAAAGTTTCTATTATGAATTAAATAATTCAATCTTTAAAACAGAACTTCTCATATCGTAATCACTATGAGCAAAACATATGTCATTAACCTTATTATCACATCATCTATAATACCTTAAATATTTGCAACTTGCTCTAGACATAGAGTTTCTAGCCTCCTTCATGAGGAGTCAAAAAATATACAGGTCTCCCTCAACATTCGCGAGGGTTAGATGATCAAGAGCCTCGCGAATGTTGAAAAATTCGAATGTTTGGTGCCCCAATATATTGTAGGGAAATATAATCAATCTGCTTCCCAACCTTTGAACCATGAACAATCAAAAACCCCAAAAAACCCCATAAAATAATTCTTTCCCCATGTTTTTGACATGGGCTGGCTGTGGGGGGGGGCCTTAATAGAAATTTGGGGGGAAGGAAGGAATGTGGAAGGAAGGTGGTGGGAAAGGGAAAGGGCGGGAAGGAAGGTGGGAAAGGGAAAGGGGAAGGTGGAAAAGGGAAGGTAGGAAGGAAGGCAGGAAGGAAGGAATGACGACCCAGAAACAACAACCTTTTTCCCCAGAAGCTAAAAATAATTCTATAAAGTGTCCGGTTATAAAATGCGTTATTTTAAAAAACCAAAAGGGGAAGGGAAAAAAGGAAAAGGGGCAAGATAAAAGGGGAAGGGGAAGGGGAAGGGGTTAGAAAGGAAGGAAAGGGGAAGGGGAAGGGGGTCGAATGATGACCCAGACACAACAACCTTTTTAAAACTTAACAGTTCCCCAAAACCCTTTAAATGACTTTGTGTGTATAAAATAACCTTTTTTTCCCCGGGATTTGTTACATTTTGGGGGGTATTTTTAATTTAAAATTTGGCCATTATTTTTTTAAACAGCTTAAAAAATGAAAAGGGGGTTTCCCCGGGGGGGGGAGTGGAAAAATTTTGAACACCCGGTCCCCCGTGGTGGGTTAAATTTTTTGGGGTGGGGGGGGCCCCGGAGGGTGGCTATGAGCCCCCCCCCTTTTTCTTAATGCTTTGGAGAAGTTTTTTTCTGGAAAAAAACCCCCAAAACCAAAAACTTATATCCCCCCAAAAAAAGTGCACCAGGCTTCAAGAAAAAAAAAGGATGTTTCCTTCCCCCTTTTTTTGGAAAATCAATTTGATTTTCCTGCCCCCTGGGTTTATTCAGATACACGGGGCCAGGGCTGAGTTCGACCCTGCAACCACAATTGGGGAAGTACAGTTACATTGTTTTTTCATCATGGCAGCATATGTGTAGAGAACCTAGGAAAACCCCCCAAAAAAAATCAGAAAAGGGAAAAAACTAAGTGCTCTTGATTTTTTTGGGGTTTTCCCCAGGTTCTTTTCCCAATTTTATAAAAATTTTTTGAAAATTTATCTGTGTATACCTGAATAAACACAGTTTGGGGGAAAGGGGAAAAAAAAAATAACCTTTCCCCAAAAAACCTTTTTGTTTTTCCCCGCTTAAGACACCCCCCGGTTTTTCCCCCCCCGGACCCCAAAACCCCCGCATTCGTATTATTTCATAAAAAAATCCTCTAGAGGGTTTTGTTTGATCTTTAAAATTAATATATCTTGTATCTCCCCAAACAATCAAAGTTTTCCCAAAAATGGCAAAAAAAGGTAAAAGCTTTTAAAATCTTGGGAATTAACAAAAAAAATATTAAAAAGGGGAAAATAACCAGTGGGCGAAAATGGGTTTTAAACCCAAATTTGGGGGACGGGGTTGACTGACTGACGGCTTGACTGACTGACTGACGACTTGACTGACTGACTTGACTGACTTACGGGGTGGCTTGCCCCGACTTACTGGTGACTTACTGACTAAATTTTACTTGACTGACTTCGCTGAATGACTTGACTGACTTACTGACTAGACTGACTTACTGACTGACTTGACTATTTACTTGACTGACTTACTTGACTGACTTTGATTCCCCTTGGCAAAAAACTGAACTTACTGCCCCGGGGAAAATGTTTTGGGGGTTTTGGACGGCTTGACTGACTTACTGACGGGGAAGGCGGCGCCGGGGGGAAGCGCCCCAAGGGTTTTCCCCTTGAATGACTTGACTGAAAAGACGGCTGCACTGGGAAGACGGCTGCAACTGAATGCCCGGGTTTGGGGTTAAAACCCCGGGCCCCACTGAATGCCCTTTACGTATTGAATGACGAATGACTTGACTGATTTCCCCCGCTGAATGATTTAAAAATGATTTTTCTGACTGAATTGACGGGGGTTCGCTGAAGGGGGTTTACTGACTTACTGACTGAATGACTTGACTGACTGAATGACTGAATTCCCCGGCTGACTGAATGACTTGTCTGCCCACTGACGACTGACTTACTGGTGACTTACTGATTTAAAGGGGGGTTGACTGACTAAAAATTTTGGGGACTGATTTACTGACTGAATAAAATTGATTGAATAACTTGACTGACTTACGGTTTGGGGGGCAAAGGTTTAAAACTTGACTGCCCAAAAACTTGACTGACTGACTTACTGACTTGACTGACTGACTGACCACGGGGGAAACCCCTTTCTGAATGACTGACTTACTGACTGATTGACTTACTGACTGATTGACTTCGCTGATTGACTTCCCCACTGTTTTGGGGTTGCCCCCGGGTTACTGAATGAGCAATTTCGGGGTGAATGACTTGACTAAAAAGACTTGACTGACTTCCCCGACTGAAGGGGTTGATGACTGGATTTTACTGACTGAAGGGGGTTTTTACTGAATGACTTGTTGACTGAATGACTTGTTTGACTGAATGACTTGACTGACTTATTTTAATGATTTAAAAATTAGACACTCAGTACAACCATCAAAAAACCCCAAAAATTTTAAAACCTCTACTACCCCCCCCCCAGCCCAGTGGGCCCCCTTTAAATCTCCACTTTTCACAATCATCCACAAACACCCCCCCAAAATTTTAAAGGGAAATCTATTATTTCTGTTACTTTTGTAATCAAAAACAGAAAAAAAACATAATACACCCCCGATAATAAAAATAAAAATTTCATATTCACTTTTTTTTTTAAAGTCTGTTGGTCAAAAAAAATTTTTTTGGGTTTTTGGGGACCCCCCGCGAAACCCCTTTTTTTCCCCCAAGTTATTTTTATTTAACAAAAAATTTTAAAAATTTTGCTTAAAAAGTTTTTTTCGGGGCCCCGGTATTTCCCCAAAGGGTTTTAAAAAACAAAAAAAAAAGGGGGTTTTTTTTGGCACCTGAAAGAAAAGGCCCCCCAAAAAATTTAAAAAGGGCCAATTGTTTTTTTTAAAAAACAAATTTTTTTTTAAAAAAAATTTAAAAAAAATTTTAAAAAATTTTTTAAAAATTTTAAAAAAACCCCTTTCCCCAAAAAAAATTTTTAAAAAGGGTTTTTGGAAATTAAATTTTAAACCCCGGACAAGTCCCTTTTAAAATGGGCGTAACCCCCAAAGGGGGGTCCCGGGTAAGTCGGTCAGAAAATCAAGTCGGGTGGGGGTTTGGTTTTCAGTCAAGTCGGGGTGAAAAGTCATTCGTGATAAAAAAAGTGGTCGGTAAGTCGGGTAAAAAGTCATTAAATAAAAAAAATTTTAAAGTCATTTAAATTTTTAAAAAAAGGGGCCGGTCAAGTCAAAAAAGTCAAAAAATTTCAGTAACCCCCACAGTAAGTTTTTTAAATCGTGGCCCGGTCAGTCAAATCATTCAGTAAAGTCAGCCCAGAGCATTCAGAAAAGTCAGTCAGAAAAATTAAAAAGGGGAAAAAGGGGCATTAAATGTCGCAAACATTCAGAAAAGTCAGCAAGACATTCAAAAAATCATCAAGTCATTCATAAGTTTTTGGGGCCCAAAAGTCAGTCGGTAAAAGTCATTCGAATCGTCAAAAAACCCCCGCGTCATTATAAGTCCCCCCAAATTTTAAAGTAAAAAAACCCAACCCCGTCTTTTTTCAAAACCCCCTCAGAAAATTTAAAACCCCTTATGTTTACATCTTTTAAAATTTTTAAAACCCCAAAACCCCCCGGGGGTTTTATTTTACCTTTTTTTTTTTAAATTAAAAAACAAACTTTTTTTTGCCATTTTAAAAAAGCAAGGGTTTTTGCTTGGCAGAAAAAAGATAAAAATTTGTAAAAACCTTTTCACTTTTTCCCAAAAACCCCGGGGGGGCCCCGGCGCGTTGGAATCACGAATCTTTTGGGGGGGGGGGTAGGGGGGGAAAAGGGGCGGCCCCCCAAAATTGTTCAAATTTTTAAACCCCCGGGTTTGGGAAATTTGGTTTTTTTTTCCCCCAAAACTGTAAGTAATTTTTATTCAGGTATACACAGATACAGTTCAAAATTACCCTTAATTTTAGCATTGTGGGGGGAACCCCTGGGAAAAACCCCCAAACTTTGGGTTACCCGGGGGTTTTCCCTAAAAAACACTGGGTTATCCGGGGTTTCCCCCTAGGATAACACTGGGTTACCCGGGGGGTTCAAAAATAACACTGGGTTACCCGGGGGTTTTTGGGGAATAACAGCTTAAACACTTGTTTTTGGATCATACCCCCCGGGCCCCCCCATCCCGGGGGTTTTTTCCCCAGGCGACCCCCACGAAAAAAATTTTTTTTTCCCCCTCCAAAAAAGGTAAAATTAAATTTTAAAATTTGTTAGATAAAAACCCCAAATTCAAAAATTCGAAACCCCCCAAAAAACCCCCAAAAACGTGCTAAATGAGGGTCTTAAAAAACCCCCAGAAGGGAAAAAGGGAAAGGTGGAAGGAAGGGGGGTGGGAAAAAGGAAAAAGGAAAAAAAAGGAAAAGGTGGTGGGAAGGAATGTGGGAAGGAAGGAAGGAATGACCCCCAAAAGGCGACCATCAACCTAGGAAAACCCTTTTTCACAACTGCCTGCTACTACTTTGAAAAATTTTCCCCAGAAAAAAGTTTTGTCTGTGCATAAAAAAAAAAAAAAACCCCAAAAAAAGCAACACTCTTTTTTTGTGGGGGAAAGTAAAACACCACTGTGCAGGGGGAAACCCTGTTCAAAGGGGTTTCCACAAGCTCCCCGAACGTCTATGAACATGTCCAGTGACTGTACATTTGCATATATATTATAGAACAATGGTAATAAAGATTTTTGTATTTTTTTGTGTAAAAAGTTTTGTTTTAAACCCAAATATAAACATACTAATTTTATGCTATTATTTGTTGCATACCGAATGTATATATTTAAAATTTCCCTTTTTCCTTGGTTTTACAACCCCAAAAAAAAAAAAAGAAAATAGTGAAAAAAAAGAAATCTCGAATGGAAATAAAAATTTTTACCCGTGGTGGTTTTCCCGCTTTCCATCGGGCTCATTTTCCAAAAAACACCCCCATATCTCGGTAAGTATTGATGGCAAAAATCTTTTTTTTGGATAAAAAAAAACAGAAAAAAAAACTTAACATTTTGATAAGAATTTTTTTTTCCCCCTATTTCGACAAAAGGAGGCACTCAGGATTGAGGGGTTTTGGGGGGGTCAAAGGGTTAAAAAAATTTTTAAAAAAAAAACTAAACATTTTGATAATTTTTTTTTTTTTTTTAAATATTTTGCGACCCGGGAATTTCCCCAAGGGTTTGGGGGTTTCGACAAATCAAGGGTTAAAAAAAATTTCGTACGTCCTTTTTTAACCCTTTGGGGGTGAAAATCAGCCTTCTGAAACAATTTTTTCGTTGTTTTTTCAATTTAAAAAAAACATAGATGGGGGAATAAATAGCAACATAAGCAAATTTGCTGAACCCAAAAAGGGGCCCCCCCCAAATTTATTCTAATGAGGACAAGAGCACTCCAGGATGATTTGAATAGACTGATGCAGTGGTCGGAGAAGTGGCAGATCAGTTTAATTTCAAAAAAAAAATTTAAATGTTGGAAAAGGGGGAAAAACCATGCCACATATAAACTGAATAATGTGGGGGTTTTAAAACTTGTGATTGGAAAAAGGATTTGGGTTCTGGTTAGCAGTAATCTGAAACCAAGACAACAGGGGCCATAATTTGAAAAAAACTAACAGCCCGGGGGGGTTCATATAAAAAATATAAATAATAGAAATCCTCAGGTTATTCTTCAACTCTTTTATTTTTGGGTTTTTGGCCTCATTTAGATTATGCTGCACAGTTCTGGTGACCGTTTCAAATTTTGATATAAATGCCGGAAAAACAGAAGGATGAAAAGTTGTCCCTGTTTAAAAATCTTTCCTCTGCATCTCTAAAAGTAAATTGGGGGAAGGGGAAAAAAAAATAAAAAAGGGGTGAAAAGGGGGTTGCTAAAAAAACCCGAAGACAGGACTGGGGGGGAATGGTTTCAAGTTGGAAAAGTTCAGATTCAAGAAGGAAAAGGAAAATTTTGGTAATAGAGTTGTTGATGGGGAACAAACCCCCAGTCCCATAGGGGCTGGGACATTGTTTATTTTTAAAAAATAGGTTAGATAAATCAGAGGGGGGTGTGGGTGGGTGGGGTTGGCCTGACTAGTTTTGTGCTACTAGGTCGATGCCATACAATTCCTTAAGTGGAAGTGACCTGACTCCCCGGGTTTACCTGGAGAAGGGTTGGGGGTCAGGTTTAAAAAATTAGTGATGGACCTGCCTCGCATGGGTCAGTAGGCCCTGCAGTGTTCCTTTTTTTTTTATGTTCTTATAAAAATTTTTTGGGGGAAAAAAAAATTATAGAAAAAAAGAAAATTTTTTATAAAAAGACACCAAATTTAAAATTTAATAAAAATTTACAAAATTTGCTCCCGAAGTTATGGTCTGAAGATTTTTTTCGCATCGGGATTTCCCCCCGGTCCTTTTTTTTGGCCAATTCAAGTTCTAGTCCACTAAAGTCAAAATATTTTTTAAATCCAGTTCTTCTATCTATTGAGTAAAAAAACCCCTTTCCCAAATTTTCCTCCCCAAAACAGTGGTCAAAAAAGCCTTTTGGCCAATTTCCCCAAAATTTCAAGATCCCTTTCAAAATAGGGTCCAGAATAAACAAGGCAGATTTTCCCCGGCACTAAAATAACATCTCTTTCATTAGTCACGTCTCCACCCCAATTACTTTTGCTTTCCATTTTAAATTTTTTATTCCCCGAAAATAGAAGATTTCTGTTATGTATAAAACTTAATCATTGTAAAAGGGTTAAAAATATCAGTCACTTGTGAAAGAATTTTAGACTCAATTATTTAAGGCCCATGGTGTGATTTGTTTACTTTTAACATTGGCGAAAATCAAACATTTCACTACTTTGGCTCAATTTAAAAAGGTACAGTGGTCCCGACTTGATTTTTTCATTCCCGAATGCTGTTCAAGTGCCATTAAAACGAATTTATCTCCATAAGAAATGATATAAAATAGACTAGTCCTTTAGACCCCCAAAAATTTCACTTACAAAAACATTTAAAAAAAACAACTTATAAAAGGGGGTGTTTGGGGGCCTCAAGTCGGGTCCACTGTACTTGTCATTTCAAACCAATCAAAATCTCTCTTTTCTTTAAAATTTCCCGATTCTTTTGAGAAAAAAAGGCATTAATAAAAACCAAAAAAATGCTGCAAAGTTGTAAATTAGACACATTGCAACATTTGGGGATCCCAGGAAAGTTGCCACAAGTGGCTTCTATCCATACAAAGGAGAATCGTGAAAACAAAGGGGTTTGAGGTGGTCAGTCCCTCAATTGATGTTGTCAGTCCATCAATCTTTAAAATCAGTGGACCCCCAGTTTGGAAAACCTCCCGAAGTCTGCTAAGTCCCATTAAGGAATTTACTCCCTTAAGGAAAAAAATTTTACGTAGGTTGTCTATTTCAGACCCCAAAAAAACACTTACAAAAACTTCAAAATTATACTTACATATACGTTTGGGGGTTTGTTAGAGGTTCCCGCAGTGGTCCCCGGGTTTTTCATCTTAAACTCAAACATTTATGAAATGTATTTTTGTAAGTTCTGTTGCAAGTGTATTTTGGGGGAAAAAACTCCTCGTGCAATTTTTTAAAAGGGAAAAAAATTGTTGAATCTCTTTGGAAAAATTTTGGCAAAAAGAGGGGCCACTGTACAGCATATCTGTGGAGAGGGCTTTATCTGTAGGTTGAGGGACTGACCACCTCAAACTCCTCCTGTTCTTCACGTTCTCCGAGGATGTGAAGACTGTGGGGGAAAATGTTTCCTCAATAAAGATACCCAAGTGTTGCATATGTTCAATTTACCAACTCGTCGGTTCTCTGAACCATTCATCACACCCTGTCTGACACAGAACATCTTGGTATCTTAATACGGGGAACCGCTTGCCTAGCCCTTGGGCACAACCTTTTTCCCATTCTATCACATCTAGGCCTACTTTTCTATCACATCTAGGCCTACTTCCATTCTATAAATCTGGCCTATTTCCCATTCTATAAATCTAGGCCTAACAGCCTTTTTCTGTTGATTTGAGGGAAAATTTGGGGCGTCTAGCGTGGCCCCCCGGTTCGTTCTTAATCCTTTCCCAGGAGCTAGAGTTTTAACCCAAAAAAACGTTATCTGAAACCATTTTTCCCCATAAGAAATAATGTAAATACAATTAATCCGTTACAGACACCCAAAAATATTCAAAAAAAAATTAATTTTTAAAGAATAACTATATTTTTACATACAGAGAACACACACAAATGCTACATACAATTTAAAATTTATAAATAAATTATATAATAAACATTTAAAAAATTTTCTTACCTTTATTGAAGACACTTGCTGGCATCTTTAAGACTGGGAGGAGGAGTGAGGGAGTGCTTATTTTTTGGGAAGGGAATCTCCTCAAAAGGACTTAAAATAAAGTCCCTCTCTGGGGTTACTTCCCTTCTTGGTCTTTTAATGCCACTAGGACCAGCTTGGGGAAGTCACTGTCTTCTTAGAAAAAAACTGTCAGGTCCTCTGTTTCTGGCACTCTTCAACATTTTTCAAAGGGGGGCAAATTCTGTCCTGAACATGTTAGATTGGGTTTGCTTCATTGCTCAGGGTGGTGTTTTCAAAATTTGCCCCCACCCCTTTTTGGAAAAAATTTCCTTAATCTAAAAGGGTTACTCCTCAACCTGCCCAGCCCCCTCTTTAATCAATTTCCTTAAATTGGATCTGCTTTTCTGATGAAGCTCCCCTCAGCTCTTCATGGTTGGTCTCCCCCCCACTCCAAACTCTTCCATATCCTCACCACTCACCTCAAAACTGTTCCCCAAGACTAGGGGAGTCCACAACAGGCGGGGTCGTCAGGGCCAGCCTCAAACCCCAAAAAAACCCCTCTTTTAAACACAATCCCACAGTGGTCCCCAAGCAGAGTTAAAAGCCCGGGGTCCTCCCCCCCAAAGCATTACCTATAAGGCCTATGCAATGCACGATATTGAAGTGATGTTTCAGAACTCTCAGGGTTAATGCAAAAGGGGCTAAATTACATAAAAGCACCAAAAATCTTTGGTGTACAGTTTTTTAATTGGGAAAACCGCTGGCCCTGGGCTGGATAAGAGGAGTGGTTTTTAGGAGGCAAGAACTTCACTGATGAAACTAAACTTATCAGACAAAAGTCATCAAAGTTGTGAGGATGGCGGGCATTTCCAGTGGGAGGCACTTGGTGGCAATTTTTTTTCAAGAGGTTTTCTTCCCTGGGCCAAAATACTGAGTCAAATTCCCCCAAAATATAGTGACCCATGCATTACTGTTACCCTTTCCCAATGCACACAAAATTTTTCCCTGTTAACATTGTGTTTCTTGAAGGCTCTGGGATTTTTTTGAGTGATACATCAGTAAGGCTTCACTTTAAAATCACCACTGGCATTGGCACACATCATAAGAGGTTTTGCCCTTTTTCAACTTTTCCCCTTTCCTTTTTCCTCTATAATAAGGGTCCTCTTTGGCATTTTCTTCCAAAGGGCCTGTTTCATCACAATTAAACACTTGTTGGGAGGAATTGTTCAGTGGCTATGAACCCCTGGAATTCCTGCACAAATTTTTCCCCTTTGTTTTTCTGGCTGGCTCCCCCCTGCCTCCAACCAGTGTATGCCACTATGTTTCTTACCCTCAAACCACCCCTGCGGCAAATCCCTTCCTCACCACTGGTTCCAGGCATTGTCTTACAAGATCTGCGTGCAACCCCGCCTTTTCACAAATTTTCGGGTGGAAATACTTCCCCGCTATCTGTTTTCATTGATCCTCCCGTAATAACTTCTCAACTTCATCCACTGTTTGATCTTTGTTTTAAATAAATAACCTTTTCAACGTTAGCTTCATGATTCTTTCTCTTTCCGGATAGTGGGGTGTAAATTTTCTTTCCTTCTAAGCTCCTTACCGTCGACTCTCATTTTTCAACAAACTCCCCCTTCAGTTCGTGGGTTTTCCCCCTCTTTTACCACTGGGGTGCCCCAGGAAACTTCTTTGGACCCATGGGGCTTTTTACAGTGACGTCCTTCACCAAAAAAAACACCAAATGTATTGTGAATGCTTGAAAAGCGCTGGGTAATGTTCACTCAAAATGTAAACAACGCTGGACTGGCGTCCTGGGGGGGGTGCGCAAGGCCCGAGCGGGCAGACAGGTCGATGCTGCGTTGGTGATGCTCTTGAAAAATGACCGTAAAGCAACCTTTGCCGAAAAAACTTATCTGGAAAAACGTTAGGGGGGCCCACTGTTTTCAATCCCCCGTGCGTGGCGTCCCATGCGACCAAAACCCCCCAGGGTTAATGTGCTCCTGCATGCCAACACAGGCGCAAGTTGTTTTAAAACAGTTGTTCCAGGGCAAAAATTCTTGCATTAAGAGTATGCAATTGCATAAGCATCTGCCATCTTCTAAGGTATGTAAATGGTGTCGTGGGGCCAGTTTTTGCATATTTGGTTTCTTTGAAGAAGGTCTAATGCAGTTAGCATTACAAACCCCATTTTCTCTTATACGTGGTGACTTTTTAACATTCTTCATTCAGAATGCTGTTCAAGTGTTTCCCAAAAAAATTTATTCCATAAGGAATGATGTAAATTAAGTAGTCATTTTCAGACCCCCAAAAATACACTTATAAGCACTTACAATAATAAACTTACATAAAAGGGCGAGTTTGGAGTGTTCGAATAGCGAGTCCACTGTACTAACATGTCTGAAGGAGAAGAATGGAAGATGTTTTCATAACTGGAGCAAGAATGCCCACCACCATCTCCTCCCCCACCACCACATACGTAATGACATACAGTGGACCCCCGCCCTAACGAACACCCGGAAATCGTACAATTATGTTAGTATGTCTTGTAAGTGCTTGTGGAAGTGTATTTTTGGGGGTCCTGAAATAGACTAACCTACATGACATTATTTCTTAAGGAAATATAAATTTGTTCGTGTGGCACTTGAACGGAAGCTTCACCAGAATGAATTTTGTTCGTTAGGCGGGTCCACTGTACATATTTTATTCATTCTAGAGTGTATATCAGGTTTATGTTATTTATATTGTTTATTATGTCATATTAGATGAATTATGATAGATAAATAAGCCGTAGAGTTGATAATAGTCATATTGAAGTACTATTTTGTCATGCCTCCTGACAGCAGGAACGGATTAGTGGATTTACATGATTTCTTATGAGAAATACTGCTCCGACTTTAGGACGTTTAGAGCTTTAGGACTAACTTCTGGAGCAGTTAAGTTTGAAACTCCTAGAGTATCACTGTAGTGCACCAAAGTTGGTAGTTTTGCTAATTTTACAGAAAACTAAAAAAAAAAATACCATTTTTAAAAAAAGTGAAAAATAAACATTGTAGAGGAAATTCTGGCACTAAAACATTTCCTCTGTTCATTAGTCACATTCCTAGGCATCTCTATATTACTTGCCTTCCATGTTGAATTCTTAAGCACCACAAATATAGAAGATGTACTCTTTTCTTGGATAATAAAATATAGCCCGAATGATTTGTCATGATTTATGTCATCCTAAATTTGAATTAGACCTATTAAAATCACAAAAGACTAGGGGTGTAAGTGTACCATCCTCAGGAATATCGGCAAAAATTGAATGTTCCTACTAATTTTGAGCTCAGTTTCAAGCTACTTCCATTCCTGAAACCAATCAATTTCAGTAGTATGGCTTCCATTTTATCAAATGATACTAATTAGTAGCCAATAAAACCATCTGAAAACTTACCTCAGTCACTATTTTAAATCATACACAGTCAATTTTGTTTTCCATTATACAGTGTGGGGCAGGATTTTTTTATACAATACCTCAGTGCATAGACCATTCTCTTGTATCTAGGCCAAAATTTACTGCTCACAGCATCTGAGTGAGCTGAGCTCATGACATAGAGCTTTTACCAAGACTATGGTAGGTGCTAAGCTTTTTCTTTAGCTTCTCTGTTAGAGAGACTGGGAAACCACTTTTCAAACATTTTAATGCCACTCACTATCCAGATCTGTGCCAATTGAGAATAGGTAAACTTTGAAGATCAGCTCAAATATTTTATCCTTTATTATGAAGATCAACATTTTTTATATAAATAAGTTATCTTATTTTCTCTCCTTCATATGCATTTGTTGTATTTTATTTACTCTAGGTCACTTTCTTTTAACCCTTTGGGTTTCCAAAACCTTCTCGGAAAAAATGTTCCTAGGGCCAAAAAAAGGAAAAAAAAAAAAAAAAAAATTTCTTATGAAATGATAAAAATTTTTTTCTGATCATAGCCCCCAAAATTATAAATTTGATAAAAAACTAACGGGGGAATTTTGCTTTCACGAAATTGCTGTTTTTGACACTGACGCCGCGATTTCACCCCCCCTTGGCCCCATTTTTTACAAATTCCCCAAAAATTTTAGTCTCCTAAAAAATAGCTATTTAGAAATTCCATTTCTTCTATCGATTGAGTACAAAAAATGCCCTTTTCCCCAAATTTTTTTTTCCCCAAAAAAATGGTCAGAAAATAATTTTTTAATTTTAAACAAATTTCAAATGATCCAATTTCAAAAAAAAGGGTCCAAAGTAAAAAGGCAGACATTCCTGGCACTAAAAAAAAATGTTCTCTGTTCTTTAACGTCTCCCCCCCCCGTTCCCCTTACTTTTTTCTTTTCATTTTGAATTTTTTTTTCCACACAAAAAAAAGAAGATTTACTTTTTATGTATACAACTGCATCATTGTAAAAAAAATTTTAAATAATATCAGACACTTTTGCATGAATATAAGACTGGTTGATGTGTATTGGACGCATGGTGTGATTTGTTTTTCTCTTGAACATCCCCTCGAACATTTTTTTTTCTTTGAGCTCAATTTCAAGGGCAGTGGTACCTGGGGGCGATTCCCCAAAAAAACCCCCCTTTTTTTTAAAATTTTTTTAAATGCTTTTGTAAAATATATTTTGGGGGGAAAAAAACTGTCTTTTTACATTATTTTTTTTGGGGGTAAATTCGTTTTTAATGGCATTGAAAAACATTATGAACGAAAAAAATATTCCGGTCCCCCTTTTATTGTCATACCAATCGAATTCTCTATTTCTTTAATATATTTCCATTCTATCAAATGAGACCAAAAAAAAACGGGGAAAAAATCAATAAATACCATCGAAAATCGACTGCAAAGTCGCTGTT